>CALYLW010001708.1:0-101470 GCA_944989445.1 Ampullaceana balthica | reverse complement strand
AAATGAAGTACGGGATGAAGATCTTTGAACTTTCAAATCAACCAACAGAGGTTAAATTTTGAAAAAATAATGAGTTGAATAATAGTTAACCGTTAATTTAAACAATCGTGTTGTCCCTTAAGGACTTGTTAAGTTAGATTTGATCTTCTGTAACTACAAGCGATTAACTGAAACAAAACATATATTATTAAACAATAAAGCACATTATCAACGAAGGTAGCACCTGCTAAAAATGTAATAACATTTAATCTGTTTAGTTTTTATGAAATCAAATATTTTCTCTTGATCAATTGAGGTAAATCCCATCAGCCATCAGATCAACCACAGATCACACACGGAATTGTTTAGAGATATATTCTAATAACTACACAGTCGTAAGAGCTCATACTAAGAGCTATTTAATTTTTTATTGACTCTTACCTCACGCACGTTGTATTTGTGTGGAGAGACAAGTTCGAGGAAACCCCAGAACACAATCTGGCTTTTGTATGACATGAGACCGCGAGAGCTCCGTTTCTATTTCGGGCACTCAATTCGCGCGGCGCGCGCAGTCGGGCGAGGTGACAGGTAGCCAACAGAAGAAACATGAAGATATGAATAGAAGATCAGGGTCGGTGCTAAACAACGGTCATGGCTATCGGCATGTTTTATGTCTAGTCTTGCAATTAAAATATAATTATAGATGTTGGTAAAGTTTCGGTATTCCATGATTGGAACATGGGACCCGTTCATCCAGTGGCGTAACTACGGGTACGTTAATGACAAACGGGTTTTGATATAACGTCACATTTCTCAAACATCCCCCCTCGTCACACATCGTCACAAATGTGTGGACCCCCCTCCCCCCTATGTCCATGACGTCATTTATGGACCGCCCCTTAAAATTAAAGTATATGGGACAGAGATAGGATTAGAAAAGCGTAGCACACCACTGTACCATGTCCTTTTAGTCAGTACACTGTTCACAGTAGCGAGTCGAGTAATATATACCGCAACAAACGGACGTCTCTCGGCAATCTGTCTTTCTTTACAACACGCGTTATATTTAATTAGACTGTCTATGCTTTAAATCTTAGGACCCACACAAACTAAATTTATCTTTCAAGAGACATGAATTGTCTAACAGTGAGCCCCCCCCCCGTCCCGCGCACTACCCTCCCAATTCACGCCGCTGGCCAACCCGATTTTTAGATTTACGCACATATGCGTAGGTTATCACAGGGAGTCAATGATCACTCGTTGATGCAATGGTTATCACGCTTTGGTGCAATGGTTATCGCGCTTTGATGCAAAGGTTATTGCGCTTAGAAGCAATTGTTATCACACTTTGACAGAACAAGCCTGTCTTCCCGTGGAAGGAGAAGAGCTTAAAATGAAGTTGAAATTTAAATCTCACGTAGTTTTAAGAACGTCGAAGTAGGCGCTAAATAATCATATGCCAGCGTATATTAAAAAAAAATAAGCGCGTTAGTCTATCACACTCTCGTCTTAAGTCTTTGTTGAATCTATTCAATTCAACGAATAGCCATCCATTGACCTCCACTTGTCAATTGTAGTGACAATCAGATGTCTCGTCACTTAAACTTGATACCTCATGACATCATTTCAGGTGAAGTAGATTATTTTTTGAAAGGCACATCCCCTCTTGAACTGGTACTTAGCCATGGTCTGGAGATTATTCCTCTGCACCAAGCCGCGGGCTGGATGAAGGGGAAGTGTAGGGGAGTGGGTGACGTCAGTAAAACAATTCCCTAAACTCCATCCCTTGGTAACAACTATCAAAACTTAACAACTAAACCCAACCGCCCCTTTAGGCGTTGGTCAGTTAATGTTTAGTGCTGCCCCCCCCCTTTTTTTTACAATATTAATTTTTTTTAATATATTGTTTATGAAAAAAAAATCCGTTGATTTTCAAATTGGGTAGACAACATGCTTTTTGTTAAACTTCATTAGCAAATGAGAAATTATGAAATCATTAGAAGCGACTACAAGAGTAACATTGAGTAAATTGACTATATGACTATCATGTACGCACAGGGCCACAGTACAAAAATTTTGCGCAAGTAAAAAAAACATTCTTGTGCAACCCTCAACCCCCTTTCCACATAAAACAACCTGACAATGGTGGTGTTTACACAACATATGGTGTGCGTGTATGTGATGACTATGTAAGGTGTGTATGTATGGTGTGTTTGGTGTGTGTGTGTATGTATGGTGTGTTGGATGCGTGTAAGTATGGTGTGTTGGGTGTATGGTGTGTGTGATGTTTATTCTGTGTTTGGTTTGTTTGTGTCAAAATGTTAGTTGTGTGTCTGTGTGCGCGTGTGTATGTCTGTGTGTGTGTGTTTTGAATGTGTTTATCGGGACCCAGTAAAGAATGTGTCTATTTTGTTGAAACATTCAAAATACAAGTCATTCACCTCATTGAGTATATCTAAATAAAGAATATATAATTTACAAATTTGTGTTCATTTATCTGTGCTGATATACGCATGAGCCGAGAAGTTTACATTTGTCCATGATAACGTTTTAATTTATTGTATTAATTAATTACACAGCTCACTTGTGATCACTTGTGTATCGTGTATTTTATTTGAATGTTTTACGCTGACCAGCTGTTGTTGTCACGTGTCGGTTATCCATTAAGTACATCATATACCTGATAGATTTTTATCTATTGTGTTTGCAGTGAGTCAATTTGCCACTGATTTCAATCCATGACAAGCACGTGAAATTTTTTTTTACACTTCTTATATCACATTCACATCCAATGGATTAATTTACCAGTGACATCTAACATTTGACACCCTATCAATTTATCACTATAAAAAGACACACAACATCGTGGCATGGATAACATGCTGATTAATTATTTTTTAATTTTTTTTTAAAACTGAAATTATTTTATTTATCGACTTACCTTTATCTCCAACTGATCTGCTGTCCTGTCCTCAGTAAGAATTGTTTTGTTCAATATCACTATATTACGAGACAAACGGCTGGTATATTTGTTGAGAGCAAACGCCGCAGCCACGCGAGGCCCAGACACTGGGCGACAAAGTGAAGAGTGTGTGTGCCACACTTAGAACTTGAGAGCGTGAAGGGGGATGAGAGAGGTATAATAGTGAAGGGCGAGCGGGTGGTTTGACAAGTCAGGGGGAGGGGGAGTGGGTGGGTATAATTGACACCTGTTAAAATTGATCTTTCTATTAAGCTAAAATCTGCTAAATCAAACGATATTGAAATGTTACTATGGCCATCTTGTCTACAAAAATGTTAATATAACGTTACCCTAATGCACATCTTTGCCTGGCAAACACTGAATAAAGTCGTGAGACCACACTTAATGCCGATCTCTGTCTTAATCCGACAAAACACAAATTATTATTTAAAGGAATACGGGCCTCTTTGCTAAAAGTATGATTACCCCTGCTCAATAACAAGTTCACAATGTCCAGATCATACTAACCAGATTTTTTTTTAAAGCCAGAGCATTATGCCTAATTTAACTAACAATGTCTAATTCCCTCTGGTATTCTTTGCTAGTTGAATTAGTCCGTGCTGTGATTTCCTGAACTGTGACTAGGCGGACGGCAACGAATCACAGAAGACGGAAATACCTAACATCACGTGTCGACCACGGTACTCGTCTCGCCCAGGCCAACTTACTCATTCACGCGGTCGAGTTCTCAGGACGTACTCCGTTTAGCGACACGTGGAGTTTCGATGATAATTAAGGGGGGGGGCAGGATGGGTGGCCAAAGATCATAATGTGGCAACATGCCAATGCTCTGTGGGTGCTGGCGATCAACTGGCTTGAACCGCCCAGTTAAGACTCAAAACATGAATCAGCACCTTCGCTAGCATGACCACCAACCTCCTTACCCCCCCCCCAACACATGATATAACGAAAATAGAAAAATTTATACAACCTCCCCTCACAGTAGCATAACAACCCACGGTGTAGTGTATTGTGGGGGGGGGGCGGGTGTTGGGCTAGTAAAGAATTTTTCCGCGTCATTGACACATCTAAAATACTAGGATTTTTTTTTAAACGTGTGTTATCCCTAGAGCGCTTCCATAAAGTCCATGAAATGCCCCATTTAGTTTTATATATTTATTTTAAAGTTGGTTGTCGTTATTAAAGGTGGAGAGTAGCAGTGGTGTAACAACGGCTTGGCATTGGGGCAGTTGCCAAGGGCGCCGTCCTGCACAAATTCAAAAGAGCGCAGCTAAATCTATGATTTTAATTTTTGCAATTAAAATAAGGGGCGCCAAAAATAAATTAGCCAAGGGCGTTAAAAACCCAGTTACGCCTCCGGGGAGTAGTCATTATATCATTTTATCCACATCTGTGAATCACATCCACCACAAGCACGTGACAAAATTTGTAACTGTCTATAAATCACATCTGTGGATTACGTACACAGCCATGTATGGATAACTGAGACATTCATAACCTTGACTTCTGATATTATTATATTATGACACCATATCCATGGATCACTTTAGAAATGTGAGAACATCATGGCATGAATGACACAAGCTGATGTAAGTGTTTGTTTTACTGAGCTACTTTAATTATTATCCACTTACCCTTTATATCCTTGCAATCTTGGAGCTGGTCTGTAAATGTGCTCTCCTCGCTGGCGACTTGCTTTTAATGACGCGGAGAGTTCAGAGTTCAGCGCCGAGCTACGTCGTGGGCCATGCAGTATCGATCGCGAGCGTGGGCGTGGGTGTATTGTCAGCAATTACCTGCGGTCTCAAACACGGATGAGGGCATGCGCCATGCATTTTATTACTCACTAGTGTATCACCAGTCAAAAATGACGGAAGTTTTCAAAATAAATACACATCAGATTTAAAAATAACTTAATAGAGAACTTTCATTTATTTTATTTATTTTTATTTTATTCATTTATTTCCATATTGAACAATTTTAAGCGGACGTTCGAAAAGAGTTATTTTTTGGCGCAGTAATTTGGTGCGCTGCTTTCTAAAATTAGTAGCGTCCCGGACAGACAGACGGGCAGACAGACGTGACATAAATTGCAAACTATGTATATTGATGCATGTGGCAAGGGCCGCACTCCCCCCCTCCCCCAAACAACCCGACCCTAGTAAACAATAAGAAATCTTTAAAATTATCTTAACTCTTTTCATGAATCAATGTAATTCTATCATAGGTGTACGATCTATTTAAATTTTACTAACAATTTGTTAGTTATGTGTGTAATTTTATTACAGCAAGTATTTAGATAACGGGTTTAGTATCTAAATCAGTACTTTATTTCATTGAGCATGTTACATATACAAATAATAATTTTAAAAAAATTGATGTGTATCAGTACTAGTTCGTCGAAATTACGATTGTAAATTGATTGTAGGCTAACTGGCGGGCAACACAAATCCACTTCGAGACAACATGCGAGCTTTAAACTGCGTGATTGAGAGACCCCTGGTTTTATAGGGCAGTCGCGTTCTGTTGGAAACTTTTGATAAACTCAGCACCTGTGATTTTGGTTTTTACGTCATGCACGTATTACTAATCTTAACTGTTAACTAATTTATTTATTGATTATTGGACTGTTAAATCAACTGATATTAAAATATAAAAGTGTTAGGGTGGGCAAGCGTTAGGAAAGGGAAAGGTTAGGGAGGAAATGGGTTAAGGGAGTATACGAGGTATGGGAAGGCAACGGTGATGGGAGTGCTCGGCCGCGCAGATATCTGACCACCGCCGCGCAGTAATTTAGTTTTAACCGCGCAGCAAATTTTGTAATGAAATGACCCCCTTTCCAGTAAATTTTGTAAAATGTTACACAAACAGTGGATGCTGTGCAACTTTGCGCACGAGTTTTTCTTTTTTACTTCCAGGACCAACGAACATTGTTAGTGACCCCAGTTGGGGAAGTAAAGGCGACTGGGAATTGTGCTAACCGTGGCAATAGAGATGTGTGAACGCTGCTTCCTTCTCCCAGCTGTTCATCCGTGGAAGAAATTACTTAATTCATTGTTATAAAAATAGTCTATAATTCTTTGTATCAGGTTTTTTGTTCACTAGAATAGTTATTATTAATTTTCTGTATCTTTTTACACCCCCCCCCCTTTTTTCCCCACAAAATTTCCCACACGTCTTCGCTATGCTCCGCATTATTTTAGATATTAGCAAGGCAGAGAAAAGAGAGTGATGTAGATAAAAGCTTTTGTACAACGAAAGGTTTCCTTTTCAAATAAAAAGTTATGCTTCTTTCAATTATCATTAAATGAAATAAGTTCATAATTATACTTATTTTAGATGTAGCTAACGTACCCGGCTTCATCCGTGCCTATATTGGGCATCCAATCTTGGAAAAGAAATCCATTGGTGATGCCTAAGTGGAGGGAGGTGGTGAGGCAGGCCAGAGCCCTACGCGGGC
Organism: Ampullaceana balthica; assembly: GCA_944989445.1. Lineage (NCBI taxonomy): Eukaryota > Metazoa > Mollusca > Gastropoda > Lymnaeidae > Ampullaceana > Ampullaceana balthica. The sequence continues at coordinate 95,048 of CALYLW010001708.1, read as the reverse complement.
TGTATAGCCACAGGTAGTGATAGAATTCACGTAACAGCAATATTCTAATGAGCCCTAACACTTGGTACAAACATATTCCAACTTACACCAAAATCGTCGCCTCCAATAAATAAGCGCCATTAAACGAGTGTCGTATAAAGCATTAGTAAAAAATCATGGCACTCGCTACTGCGCAGTAAAACAAGCGAGACAAGCTGTCGTGATTGCATCACGACCCAAAAATATACATCGGAAACAACATGGACACAATGTATTAGCAAAGCTCCTGTTTTTTAAATATTTTATTTTTTATTTTTCTAAACACAGCCTTTTAACCTGGTCAATGCTAAGTCTAAGGCTACAATATCATGCAATGAAAGGTGCAGATCGATGTCTGGATTTTAAGCGTGACGGGTCAAACTATCTCCCGGGAGCTGTTTTTCTCGACGGCTTCACGCACTTCTGCCCCGGATGCGGGGAAATTATTAGTATGACTGGCGTATGACTCAAATCAGACACAGGCTCAAAACTGGCAGACTCCTGTCAAGAATATACCCTGGGGGTTAAACTGACATAGGCACAATCCAGGCTAGACTATACCCCTTTAACAACATGAGTACGGTATATATAGTAATAAATTGATGAAAGTATAGTTGGAAAGGCCTTCACTCGAGTTGCATTAACACGCCTGCAGAACCTAGTAACAAGCGTTTCCCCCGAATGGCAATGTGGCTTTCTAGGCGGAAGGTCAACCAACGACATTATCTTCTCTTTGCGCCAGCTACAGGAGAAATGCAAGGAACAACATATGTTCTTTGCATCGCATTTGTCGACCTCACTAAAGCTCTTGATCTTGTCAGCAGAAGGGGCCTTTTCCAGATCTTATTAAAAATAGGCTGCTTTAACACGTCTGCTTAGCATCATCAAGCAAGGGTTCACCGACAAAATGGCCCCTTCAAATGGGCTCCGATATAACGGCCCCATCAAGAGGCCCTGGACTAATAGATGGACTAATAGTAAAAAATACAATCAAATATTACATTCGTATTTTTACTCACCGATTCAGTTTCAGGTTTATCTCACAAGAAACAATAATAATGAATTCACAAGAAATAATTTAATAGCCTTTACTCGATATGGTACCAAGTCAGGGTTGTTTGTTGACAAGAAATAATATAACATCACAAGAAATAATTTTACAAATTTACCACTTTTTAAGGCTGAAAAAGTTAACAAAAGTTTAAAACTCCAAAAAAATTAATTTAAAAAAATGTTAACAATTTTCTGGGGCCGTTTTGACCCGGGCCGTTACGCCGGGGCCGTTTTATCGGGGCCGTTTTTTCCGGGGCCGTTTTGACGGGTCACGTCAAGCAATGACACGATAACATGTAGGTCACAGTGTGCTATAACGGTGCCACCTCAGAGGCTTTCCCAGTAAGTAGTGGATTAAAGCAAGGCTACTTGCTGGCAGCTAATCTATTCGCAATATTCTTCTCAATCTTAATCCATTATGTCTCTAAAAAAAAACAGCGAGGGGATATACACACACACCAGAGCTGAGGGGAGATTATTCAATATTGCCCGACTTAGAGTCAAGACCAAAATAAGGAGGATTTTGCTGCGCCAGGTCTTATTTGCAGACGAGACCTCCTCAATATCTCACAAAGCAGACGGTCTGAAGAACCTTGTATCCAGCTTCTCCGTTGCTTGCAAAGAGTTTGAACTGACCACTAGCATAAAAAGACCCCAACATTATGGCACAGGATGCTGCCTCCCTCCCATCTTTCACCATTGACTACTGGACTTGGATGTTGTTAACAGCTTCACATATCTCGGATCGAACATCTCAAGCACCCTCTCATTGGAAGATGAGATAAATTGTAGGATAGGGAGGGCCACAACTGTTAAGACGTAAACAAAAGAGTCTGGTCCAATGCCAAATTCATAGTAAGAACTAAGCTGCAGGTATATCATATTACCTGCGTACTGAGCACACTCCTCTATGGATGCGAGTCTTGGACCACCTAATACAGGCATGAAAGGAGGTTCAACAGCTTCCACCTCAGATGCCTGCCCCGCATCCTAAACATAAAATGGCAAGAGAAAGTCCCCAACTCGAAAGTCCTTGCTCAAGCAGTCATGAGCAGCATCCCAGCTATATTAAGTCAAAGACGCCTCCGATTGCTTGGACACGTCAATAGAATGGAAACTGGTGCATACTCAGTCAAGTGCTATACAGCGAGCTGTAGACAAGGAAAAGGTCGGTTGATCGGCCACGTCTTAGATATACAAACATATGCAGAAGAGACATGAAAGCAGCCAACATTGACAGACAAAACTGGGAGGACCTTGCAGAGGATAGGTCCACTTGGAGGGCTATCGTGAAAGAAGGATCGTTTAAGAACGTTTAAATCTCTAATAAAAATGCAGGACTAGACACAAACCATAGATAAGCGTAGGACGCAATAATCTTCTGTATAGAAGGAGCGTCTGTAAACAGATAAGATAAGATAAGGATCAATAATAGGCGAGGAACAAGCCAGGGCGAAAACAGCTTTAAAAAGATGATTGAGGAAGGCCAGGCAACACTGCCACCCCCCCCCCAGCCCCTCATTCGTGTGTGACATGCAGAAGAGACAAGAAAGCAGCCAACATTGACATGCAAAACTGGGAGAACCTTGCAGAGGATAGGTCCACCTGGCGGGCTATAGTGAAAAAAGGATCACTAAGAGCCGAGGAACAAGCCAGGGCGGTAACAGCTTTAAAAAGATCAATGAGGAAGGCCAGGCAACACTGCCACCCCCCCAGCCCCTCATTCGTGTGTGACATGCAGAAGAGACTGCCACTCAAGGATTGGTTTCATCAGCCACACCAAGAGTTGCAAACTATAAAGATAAATCTATCGTCTTTTGCAGACGGAAAGATGATATGCGAATTGATGAAAGACTTTTTAGATATTCTATTTGTGTTTTAGATTTGTTAGTTAAGTTAAACTATTTTCTCTAAAGTAGGATCCTCTCGTTGAACCAAGGCTTTGATTTTGATCTTCAACATTTTCTTGGCCGGATTAAGCCATCTTGGTGCCCTAGGCACAAACCCACATGGGTACCCGCTTCTTCCCCGGGCCCCCGATCCTCCACTGACCACTCATATAATGTTCAATATTATGCACAAAAACTAACAAAGTAAAACATTTTAACACATATCTTTGCTCTACTATCAATATATATACATTTTTAGGACGTGTGGTGCCCCCCCCCCAACGCTTGGTGTCCCAGGCACGTGTCTTGTTTGCCTAATTGTTAATCCAGGCCTGGGCATGGTGAATATGTGTGGGAACTTTTTTGGATCAGCACTTAAAAAAAAATTTACATTGATTATTGTAAGTGTACAAAGCAGAGAACAATTAAGGGGAAGTGTGAGTGCAAATTCTGAAATTTTTGTCTAGCGTCCTGAGTTATTTTAAATAAAATATTCTTTTAACTTATAGGGTATAACAACAGATGTAAATTGCATTAAAATTAAAATATAATTAAACATCTCTTTGGTTTCCATGTGAACGCAAATAAACATCCGCCAATTTGTATAGAGCTGTATGAGCTCATTGTATAGAGCTGTATGAGCTCATTGTATAGAGCTGTATGAGCTCATTGTATAGAGCTGTATGAGCTCATTGTATAGAGCTGTATGAGCTCATTGTATAGAGCTGTGTGAGCTGTTGGTTTTGAGCTGTAAGATTTTTTTGTATTGATTTGTCAGGATAATAAATTACAGTAGGTATTGAGAGAACATCTTTGCTATATATGTTGTTTGTGTTGTAATTATTCGATAAAAACTGAATTATTTTTGTAAAGTTTCCCTTCTTCAGGTAGTCGTATCAGTTTTGATTACAGCAAATTGAAGTTTTCTAAATTTATTAATTTTTTTTATCAGTGAAACCTTGTTCATGAAAACTGTTGATTTTTTCCCCTTCAACAATTGTAACCTCATTAATTTTATCATTATAAGCTATGTATGTTTTAAGTAAGTAAATTAATATACAGTATACAAATATATCTCGGTATTCAAATATTTCATTACGACTCATACATACTTTTTAAAAAATAAACAAAACTAAATTCACGTTGTTCCATTCTGACATCTTTAATTACATTGAGTATTTCTCCAAATAACGATTTGGAATGTTCTAACATGGACATAAGTAGTGTAATAACATTTCTAATGTAAGTACATTTTGTAAAAAAATATATTGATGAAATACTATCTCTATAAATCATAACCCCAAGTTTATAAAATGTATATAAAATACATAAACATGGTAAAAAGTTTTTTAAAATTCTTACAATCGTTTTCAATAAGATTTCATTCAACTTCCATACAATGGTTTCATTAAGATGTCATAAAACACTATACTATTCTGTCTTACATGGTCACATATCAAGATGGATTAAGATTTGTCTATTTATAGCACACATCTTGAATGTATAACTGCAAGACTATAGGCAGTTTTATGTTGAGAATGGATCAATGAACATGGACAAATGGGAGATAATACAAAGGAATGGGTTGAATGATGAGCCACATAATGAAACAGGGGAATAGATTTAAAAATTACGTCTAAGAAGGAAACAGTAGTACAAAATTATAAGAATATCACAAAATAAAATTGAGGAATAAATTTCAAAATGGTGTTACAAAAGAGAATGAGACAAACAAATTTAACAAGGACATGAATATAAAAAAATTGTTTTATTTTAAAAATAACATCACAGTAAGGAAAAATTGGAAGTAATATAACAATGACATCACAAAAACAAAACAGATGAAAAATGAAACAGAGATATACATTTAAAAACGACTTCTAAAAGATATTATTTATATTTAAAAAAAGTAATTAATTTAACAATGACGTCACAAGAACAGGAATGAATCTATTAAAGCACAACAAAACAGTCTAAGTCTAAGAGAATAGATAACATCCACTAACCAAGGAGCTAACTAATATAAATAATATGAAGTTTCCCACTACAAATGGACTGTAGGAAACTAGGACAACACCGTTGTTTTGTTCAGTCGTGGTGTTTGGACTGGTGTTTGGGGGTAGGGAGCAAACAGTGTCAGTGTAATTAATGCAGGCCGCCTTTATATAGGGGAGGCCACTGTTAACCCCTTCACCACATATTCCACATGTTGTGCACTTGTCTTCTTTAGAGGACGATCCCTTTTTTCTGTAATGGTACTTATCACAGAGGATTATGGCATCTTTTGTCAAGGTGCAATTCTCCTTCAAAATTTCGTACTGTGTAAAAAAAAATGTTATTGTTTTAATGTTTTGATCAAATGATTGATATTAACTTAAAAAGCAAACCCGGAAGTTAATTTCATTTAATAACATCCGGTTTCGCTAAGAAAGATATGTGTCATGTTGAACAACTCAAAAAGCAAAGTTAAGGTTCAAGGAGAATACTCAAAGGAATGCAAGATTAGAGAAGGCCTACGGCAGGAAGACTCACAGTCTTGTATGCTTTTAATTTGACGCTAGAGAGAGTCATAAGAAACATGATTATAGAGTATCTAGGAACAATAACTGGATACTTCCTGAGGGAAACTCAAGAACCAACAGCTAATGGTACTCTCTACAACCAACCCATCCAGCACCTCCCATATGCTGATGACATAGAACTGCTTGCTAAAAGTACTAAAGACATATCAAAGTCCTACATTGAATTAGAAGAATGGCTCATTGAAAGCAAGGCAGAAAGTCAACAACCAAATTCATAATACATGACCCTAGCAAAAGAATAAATGACAGATAAAACAATTAAAAATACGAACCAGACTTTTAATAAAGTAAATCAAAATACTTACGATCTCTACTAAATGAAAGAAATGAATAAATAATAGAAATTAAATAAAGAATATCAACCGGGAATAGAGCATAATTTAGTAGCCAGAAAATACTCAAAAGCAAAAACATTATAAGAGAAAGAAAGAATGCTCTTTATAAAACGGTCATCAGACCAGCTGTAACATATTCAAGTGAAACTTTGACCTTAACAAAAACTGCAGAAACCTGTTAAATACATAGTAGAGAAAAGTTCTCAGGGAAATATATGGAACCAACAAAGAATGAACATGGATGGAGAATAAGCATCAACCATGAACTGTAAATTCTTTATCAGGGTCCCACGATAGGTGCAGAAATTAAAAGGCAGACTTGCATGGGCAGGACACTTAGAAAGAATTTAAAATAACAGAGGCGTAAGGAGCGATACCACCAAAACCCCAGAGGAAAACAGCTCAAGGGAAAACCTAGGCTTAGATGGATGGATGAGGTAGAGAAAGATCTACAACAAATGGGAATACATAGTTGGAGAGTAAAGGCGGTTATTACCACTGAATGGAAGGAGGTTGTGAGGCTGGCCCAAGCCCTGCATGGGTTGCAACGCCATAGAGATGGATGGACGCTGTCGTAAAGGTGGTACTTTTAATTTTAATAAGCAGCTCTTTCTGTAAATTAGCTTAAATATAAAAATCATTTTTAAAAATGGGAAATTTAACACACAAAAAAATGGCCAAATACTTACAGTTGCCTCATCAGGTCGACTACATGGGACACAAGCATATTGTACTCCAGTTTCTGCCTTTTCCGCTGTCATATATGTGTCATTGGGACACTGCTGGCAGCTTTCAGTGTCCAGGTTCCAGAACTCCACAGCCCCACACTTGGCACTGTCAGCAGTGGTCTTGTTTGCCGACCTGGTTTGAACTGGGTTGGCGCTCACAGCCTGAAGTAACACTACGAAGATGGCGATGATCTCTAAGGACATCTTGGTGAATACTTTAACCAGCAATTTGACCAATCTGTCAAAAAATGTCAGAAAAACAAAGATCCGTGAATACGGGATATGTAGATTAATTGGTTGCTACATATTTCCACTGTACGACCATTTTAAAATTATCGTTTTCATAGTCATGAAACAGGTTGCATGATAATACTATGAATTATTAATGATACCATGTAAAGGAAATAAACTATTCAGTGCATTGTGTAAAGTATGGACATTGAACATATAAACCATGGAGGAGACGAAAAAGAGATTTGAACTTTCAAATCAACAAACAGAGGTTAAATTTGGACGAAAGGATGAGTGAAATAGAGTTAAGCGCTACGTTAAACTATCGTGTTGTCCCATAAACACAGATCACCGCGGAATTGTTTACAGATTATTTGAAAACTACACAGCCGTAAGAGCCGTTTAATTTTTTTTATTTACATTTACCTTACGCACGTCGTATTTTTGTGGAGAGACAAGGTCGAGTGGAACCCCAGGAACAAAATGTGGCTTTTGTATAAGACCGCGAGAGTTCTGTTTCATTTGAGTCAATTTCCGGGCACACACTCTGCGCGCGCGCAATCAGACCAGGTGGCAGAGGAAACATGAACATGGGAGAATGGGGGCGGAGCTAAAATACGGTTATGGCTATCGGCATGCGGATGTTGTCACGAGAAGAAGGGGAGCAAACTACATGGTTTGATATAAAATAGTAATTTATAAGGTATAATGATGGGAAGTAGGGGAGGGCAAGACTTGGGGGAGGTAGGGGAGGGCAAGACTTTGGGGAAGTAGGGGAGGTCAAGACTTGGGGGAGGTAGGGGAGGGTAAGAGTTATAGGAGGTAGGGAGGGCAAGAGTTAGAGGAGTGAGGGGAGGGCAAGACTTGGAGTAGGTAGGGGGGGGCAAAAGTAAGGGGAAGTAGGGGAGGGCAAGACTTGGGGGAGGTAGGGGAGGGCAAGACTTTGGGGAAGTAGGGGAGGTCAAGACTTGGGGGAGGTAGGGGAGGGTAAGAGTTATAGGAGGTAGGGAGGGCAAGAGTTAGAGGAGTGAGGGGAGGGCAAGACTTGGAGTAGGTAGGGGGGGGCAAAAGTAAGGGGAAGTAGGGGAGGGCAAGACTTGGAGTAGGTAGGGGAGGGCAAAAGTAAGGGGAAGTAGGGGAGGGCAAGACTTGGAGTAGGTAGGGGAGGGCAAAAGTAAGGGGAAGTAGGGGAGGGCAAGACTTGGAGTAGGTAGGGGAGGGCAAAAGTAAGGGGAAGTAGGGGAAGGCAAGACTTGGAGTAGGTAGGGGAGGGCAAAAGTAAGGGGAAGTAGGGGAGGGCAAGACTTGGAGGATGTAGGGGAGAGCAAGAGTTAGGGAGGTAGGGGAGGGAAAGAGTTAGGGGAGGGAAAGAGTTAGGGGAGGTGGGGGAGGGCAAGAGTTGGAAGAAGTAGGGGAGGGCAAGACTTGGAGGAGGTAGGGGAGAGCAAGAGTTAGGGGAGGTAGGGGAGGGAAAGAGTGGAGGTGGGGAGGGCAAGAGTTGGAAGAAGTAGGGGAGGGCAAGACTTGGGGGAGGTAGGGGGCAAGAGTTAGAGGAGGTAGGGGAGGGCATGAGTTTGGGGGGGAGGTAGGGGAGCGCAATATATTTATGGGAGATAGGGGATGGCAAGAGGTAGGGGGAGGCTAAAGAGGTAGATGGTCAAGAGTTAGGGGAATTAGTAGAAGTCAAGGTCTGTCTGTTACCGCCATGGTCTCTTGCACGAACACACGGCAGAGTCATTCTGGAGTATAGACTCATCCAAGAGTATGGGATCCTTGCAGCACATGAGATGAATGTTTTGTTTACACTGACAACCTTAATGATTCGCAACGCCCACTCTCTCCTTTCCTTTATAAGCTCTTACTACTGTCTTCCAACTAATGCTCTCTTTGGCTCTGGATTTCACTGCAACTAAGATTTAATTTCTTTATATTCGTTTTATTTGTTTTTGTACTATTTGTCCGTTGAAGAAGGCTCTTTGCCGAAACGTTGGCTGTTCTGTGACGTCTTTGTCAGGCTCACTCATACCCTGTTTGTATGTTATCCATTTAACTATAAGCCTTATTGCAGTCTCACCAATACTTTGTTACCTGCGACAAAGCGGACGGCAGCTAAACACAGAAGACGGAAATACCTATCATCACGTGTCGACAACGGTACTCGGCCACCTTCTCGGTCGGCGACAAGTGGAGTTTCGCCGATATTTACAGGGGGGGGGGTAGGCCAGGATGTGGGGCCAAAGATCATAATGTGGCAACATGCCAGTGATCTGTGAGCGCTGGTGATGAACTGGCTTGAACCGCCCAGTTAAGACTCAAAACATGAGTCAGCACCTTCCCTGGCATGACCACCAACCTCCCCCCCCCCTTTTTTTTTACACGCACACCGCAGGTTGAAAATGGGAATTAATAGCAAAAACAGAAACATTTGCACCCTCCCCTCACCGTAGCACAACAATATATATATATATATTATTTTTTTTAGATGTATGCACATCCCTCCCCCAAGGCCCTCTCGAATTTTACAGCTAAGCCTCGGCTATACTTGTGATTTAAGTAGCAAGTACGTTAATTTCAAAGCCAAATCACAGTTTTGAAATATAGTTGGGGCAACTATGAGAATCACTCTTTGAGGGGAGAATTATCACTCTTTGACCTAACAAGCTTTTGTTAATTGGCAGCATAACGAAACCAAACCATGAGGAAATACTAAATAAACAGGCAACAGTTAAAGAGACATTCTTTTGTCCTCTCTCTCTCCACCACCACCTACCTGCTTATTGTGCTGTCTACTGGCCACCCGCTCTAAAACCAACGACCTTGCAGCTGTTATAGCTCGTCTTCACTTATTTAATCTATTATTTTTGTCACCCGTTTCCACGCTGTATGCCAATTATCTCCCTTATCACTAAACGAATGTGTGTGAGTCGTCCCCCCCCCCGAACCCCTCACCTCAAACTCCTCGCAAAAAACAACAACAACAAAACAAACAATAATAAATAAATTAAGAAGAGACAAATCAGGAGTAGGATCTTTTAAATGCTTTGTCTTATTGTAAACAAACATACCACGTGATCAAACAACACTTTGCTGTGTGTCGATGATTGGTTAAAGACAACTTGACCGGCGTAAATACCTGACACCTGTATCGGGGCACCATTACAGAGGAGTGTGCGCGAGAGGCGAAGCGTGGTGTCCGAGCACACGAGCGGGACATTCCATGGTGTATTTTTGGGGTGGGGGAGGAGGCGGGTGCTGGGCTAGTAAAGAATTCTTCCACGTCATTGAAGTGTGTTATCCTTAGAGCGCCTCCATAAAGTACATGTCATGCCTTATATAGTTTTATCTATTTAATGAAAACTGTGTGTGTGTGTGTTGTGGCAGGGGTCGTTATTGAAGTTGGGGAGTAGTCATTATATCATTTCATCCATACCTTGGAATCACATCCATCACAAGCACGTGCAACTTTCTATCAATCACATATGTGGATTACGTACACAGCCATGTATGGATAACTGAGACATTCATAACCTTGACTTCTGATATTATTATATTATGACATCATATCCGTGGATCACTTTAGAAAATTCACAAAATATCATGGTATGGATGACACAAGCTGATTTAAGTGTTTGTTTTACTGAGCTACTTTCATTATTATTATTATCCCCTTACCTTTATATCCTTGCAATCTTGGAGCAGCTCTGTAATTGTCCTCTCCTCACGGGCGATTGGCTTCTAATGACGTGGAGAGTCCGGCGCCTGTCTATGTCGTAGACCAATGAGATCGATCGCGAAGCCGGTGTGGGTGTATTGACGGCGGTCTCAAACACGGATGAGGGCATGCGCCAAGCATTTTATTACTCGTACTGCGACCGCACTCCCCCTCCCCCTTTACCACCCAAACAACCCGACCCTAGTAAACAAAAAGAAATCCAAAAAATTCTTAACTCTTTTTAATGAATCAATGTAATTGTATCATGGGTGTACGATCTATTTAAATTCTATTTTTACTAGCAGTTAGAATTATTTGCGTAATAAAGCAGTACTTTATACTTAATTTCAATAATTTAAAGTATGTTACATAATTTATTTTAAAAAAATTGATGTGTATCAGTACCAGTTCACTGAATCTACAATTGTAAATTGATTGCAGAGTTACTGGCCGCAACAAAAATCTACTTCCAGGCAACATGTGAACCCTAAACTGTGTGTTTGAGACCCCTTGATGTAATACGGCAATCGCGTTCTGTTAATTGATTTATTGATTAATTGATCTGTTCAATCAACTGATATTATAATATCTTGCAGCCTGGAAGTGCGCTATGGCACATATCTAAAACAAAAACTAAATGCAAGTGAGGGAGTATGCGATAACCAAAACTACGTCCGAAACGTTTTTTTAAAGAAAAATTAAACCTTGTTAGCAGAATACATATTTTTTTTCTCTAAACAATCTTTTCCTTTTTTTATGCTTTCACCGACCCCCTACAGTTATTCACCACCCCCCCCCAAATTGACCCGTGGCCTTCACGGCCCCCCTGGATCACTTCAGCGCCCACAAGGGGGCGGTAGCGCCAGGGCTGGATTAACCTTTAGGCAAACAAGGCACGTGCCTTGGGCACCAAGCGTTTGGGGGGGCACCCCAAGTCCTCAAGAAACATTTGTATATTGTCCATAATCGACATGACGTTTGCAAATCGCAAATGGCATATTAAATCACAAAGGGGTGGATTAAGTGGAAGGCTGATTAGACTAAAGCCAAGGGCACCCAATGATTTAAGACTAAATTAAGGGACCCCAAACTTATTAAATTGTATAATTAAGTGGCTGGACAGGGCCCCAGGTGGAATTACAGCCAGGGGCCCCGTGCAATCTTTATCAACCCCTGAAATAGCTTTTAAAGGGACAAATGAAAAATTTGGATCTTTACAAAATTGAATTGTCTAGGGTTGTTTGAGTTGGTCAGTCAGTTTGATCCATTTTTAGCATCACACATTGCGAAATAGATATAGTTAGGTGTTGTTCTTCGATATGTGGTAGATGGAGAGAGCCCATTGAGCACTTTTTGACTTTTTTGGAGCTGCAAAGTCACACCGGTGAAGGATGAAGGTATGGCTAAGCAAGAGTTACAGTAGTTACGTGAAGCTTGCAATATTGATTTTGCGAAATGCAGAGGTCAGTCCCGGATAACGCAGCTAATATGTCTTGGTATTACAAGGGCATGCAGAACAAAATTCTAGAGGAAAATTAGTTTTATATCTACATACTCTGTGCTACCCATTCACTAAATCTTTTAGGCAGAAGTGCCGTTGACTCTTGTTTAGAGGCAGTAAACTTCTTCCATACAGTGCAACTGATCGATACTTTTTTCTCAGCTTCAACCAACAGATGGAAGATTCTGAAAGGATGCTTTGTGGATTGAACGCTGGTAAACTATCTTTCCGATACCAATGGGAAGCACATGCTGTTTGAGCTAAAGCTATTCTAAAGTCTCATCCTCAGATTATAGAAGCGTTAGAGAGTTTACAATAAGCCCTGTCACAGAAGGGGGACACCAGAAGAGAAGCATACACAAATTGCAAAGAAGATTCAAGAATTAGAATTTGCTATCACGCTTGTCTTTTGGAAAGAAGTGTTACATTTTCACAGATTCAGTCAAGCTCTACAAAAATGATCACGAGAGCTTGAAAACGTGTGCTGATTTGTATTCTTCACTAGCAGATCACTTTCATGAAAGACACTGGTCATTGATGGTGATGCCCCTGAGGTATCTCTGAAAGCCAGAGACAAATTTCGTATATCTGCTTTTTACGCCATTGTTGACAAACTTGAGACAGAGATGAGTAGACGAGGATAGGTATATAATGATATAGCAGTTACATTTTCTTGTTTGGTCGACCACAAAGCATCTCAGTGTTATATAGGACCAATAAATGCTTACCCTAAAGATCTGAACAATAATTTATATACTGAACTACAAAAGTTACACTCATATATTTGCCCCAAGTTTCGTGCATCAAAATCTGAAAACAACACGTTGAGTCATGCAGAATTATACAAAGTAATAGAGACAACATCCAGTTTGATTTTCCAATGTAGAAATGGACTTGCGCATATTTTGAACATTAATGTTTACGAACGTTTTAACTGATTGCTCTTTTTCTCAGTTAAAACGTAACAAAAAATCCAAGTATATTGATAATGAAATAAGGAAGGCTTGATTCCTTATCTTTGCTGATAATTGAGACAGACATTTTGCGCAAAATTAACTTTGATGATATTCTTTTCCAGAATAAAGAACTTTAAACTTTAAAATGTAAAGGTTTGCTTTCTCTGACTTTCTCATTTATAAAGAAAGTTACCGTATGTTTGTCTATTATTATTACAATATTTATTAAATATTAATTTTAATACAGAAATAACTTAACGTAGGTTTTATTTGTGTGATACTAGTACAAAACATATGTGTTAACAGCGGCGTCACTAGGGTGGGTGTCATCCAGTTCGGTAGGTCATGGTGTCACCCCCTCACAACTTACCCCATAGACCTCCTCCGAGTATGCCAATGCCAAATAACGAGGCATACAGAATTTTACCCTTTGGTGTCACCCGGTGCGGTCCACACCTCCCGCAATCCCTTGTGACGCCTCTGTGTGTTAACAACTGTTTTGTTTGTAAGCTGGTTTGCTTAATATTGAACATACCAGCGGTCAGTGGGGGATCGGGGCAGATGGGGGCACCCATGTGGGTTTGTGCCTCGGGCACCAAGAGGGTTTAATCCGGCCCTGGGTAGTGCCCACTTTGGGAGTCACGGGGATAAATGATGCAGATCAACACCATGCTGTTACAATCCATCAAAGTGCATTTAATTTTTCAAATCCATTATAGAAGCACAAGTTTGATTATTTCGGTGCGCTTATGATTCAAACCACACAACATAACAAAGCATAATAACATGGGGTGAATTAGGAAAAAAAAAGGAAAGGGGATCGGGTTCATTTCTGGAGTTATTTTTTAGAAGAACTTAGAATAAAGTCGATATGATGTAAAATTAGCATGAAAACATCACAGAAAAAGTGGCCTTGATTCGTGTGTTGAATGTAACGTTTTGTATTTAAAGGCTTACTTTTTTAAAAATATTAATATTTTAAATACAAATACATTTTTTTAAGATGACGAAGTTGACCTAGATTTCCCCGTCTGGAAAGGAGCAACAAGTCTTAAAATACAGTTTGCGACACCAGAGATCACGCCAGACGGCCAACGATACACGCGCAGGTGTACTTGACCTTTGACCAAAGCCAGGCGCGGCAATGGCATATATCCCAGTGTCCCCGGTTACTCAAAGTCGCTGACGGGAAAACCTGCTCCCACTCCCACCCCCCTGAAACTGCCTTAACAACGCTGTTTGTCCCCCCCCCATTCACACACTTCATTCATTGATCTCGTGTCTATCGGAATCTTGTTAGTTGCAATAAGCTCAAGGAAGTGATCTCTCAAACAGGCTTTGTTTAAATTGAGGTGTGGGGAAAAAACTGATGGCGGTAACTCGTGTTTATTACAGAAAGGTGATATTGGCTGGGGTGAAATATCTCTTGTGGGGTGGGGTGGGTTGGTGTTAAATCTGAAAAGTGGTTTACATCCCGACTGTTAAGAACTGCTGGTCAAGTCAACTCTAAGGCGCCAACTGGTAAAAAAATTTAGGCTAAGAAGCTGGCGTAGGTGTTAGACACAGTGGTCAACCGGCAGTGCTCGGCTGACGTATCGAGGGTCGCGGGTTCCATTTTCGGTTAAGGTAGGGTCTTGTTCCCGAGGCTAGAGAGCGTCCCTGAGTCCACCCAGCTCCGAATGTGTTCCCGACCAATGTCCCCTTCAAGCTGCGTGGTTGCGCGGCCGCGTAGATGTCTGACCACCGCTGCGCAGTAGTTTAGTTTTACCGCGCAGCAAATTTTTTAATATGTTACACAAAAAATGGATGCTGGGCAATTTTGCACACGAGTTTCTTTACTTTGCACACGGACCATATGAATAACGCAGAGAAAAGAGAGTGGTGTAGATCAAAGCCTTAGTACAAGGAGATTTTCCTATTCAAATTAAAAGTGTAGATCAAAGCCTTAGTACAAGGAGATTTTCCTATTCAAATTAAAAGTGATGCTTCTTTCAACTATCATAAAATGAAATAGTTTATAATTATAATTATTTTATTTTAAAAGCAGCTAATTTAACCGGCTTTATCTATGCCTATTTTGGGCATCCAATCTTGGAAAAGAAAGGCATTGAATAGGTTTAAATGGAGGGAGGCGGTGATGCAGGCAGGAGCCTTCCACGGGCTGTGATCGAATTCACGTAACAACAATATTCTGTCCGAAGCACTAACGCTTGATGTTGTTAGTCGTTGTTCAGATGTCAGCAACATTCCCCTGGTACAAACACAATTCAACTGCCACAAAAATTCACGCACGTCGAGATCAAGAAGCAATCGTCGCCCCCAGTCAATACGCGACACATAACTGATGTCGCAGAAAGCGTTCATTAAAAAAATCATCTCACTCGCTACTGCGCAGCAAAACCAGGCGAGACAATCACGCCTGATCGCGTCATGACCCAAAAATAGGCATCGGAAACAACATGGACACAATGTATTAGCCCAGCTCTTGTTTGTTTTTGCAATCACAGCCTTTTAACCAGCTCAATGCTAAGTCCAAGGCTACGATATCCTGCCAGGAAAGGTGCAGATCGATGTATGGAGTTAAGACGTGACGGGACAAACTATGTCCGGGAGCCGCGTTGCGGACTAAGGACACCTTCACGGACTGCTGTCCCGGATGCGCGGCCAGGCGAAGACTCAAAACAGGCACAGGCTCAATCAAAACTGACGTAGATTCCTGTCAAGAATATCGTCGTCATCAGTCCCGTGACCGTTGCGGTCGTTGGGGGGGGGGAGGGAGAGCGCATGGACACATCAACAGATAACGATCTCCACATTTGCCTATTTTGAATATACCATTGTGATTAATCTGGCCTAGGCCACTATATAACAATCCCGGCCTGAATATACCCTTCGACAACATTATTATTATTATTATTATTATTATTATTATCTGTTCACTTATATAGCGCAGCACCCCAGCCTACAGCTGGGCTCTCAGCGCTTTACAAACATGTGCAACAACTACATAAAACACATTGCACTCTGAATCTTCCTAAACATAGTTACACACACTAAATTTCATTATAAATATTCAGAAGTGGACGCATCACCGTCATAGACTGTTAATTTGATGGAGCAATCCTTAGTGAAACAGGAATCCATGATGAAGATCCTGATCCAGAAATAATAACAAATACACACAATTAAATCAAGAATATATATCGTAATAAATTGATGAAAGTATAGTTGGAAAGGCCTTCACTCTTGTTACATTAACACGTCTGCAGACCATAGTAACAAACGTTTTCCCCGAATCGCAATGCGGCTTTCTAGCCGGAAGTTCAACCCAAGACATTATTTTCTCTTTGCGCCAGCTGCAGGAGAAATGTAGGGAACAACATAATATGCATCTTTTCATCGCGTTCGTCGACCTCACTAAAGCTTCTGATCTTGTAAGCAGAAGTGGCCTCTTCTAGATCTTGATAAAAATAGGCTGCCCTACACGTTTGCTTAACATCATCAAGCAATGCCACAGTAACATGCAGGACACAGAGTGCTTTAAAGGGGCCATAAACCTCAGAGTTTTTTCCTAGTAAGTAGTGGAGTAAATCAAGGCTGTATCCAGATTCTCCGCTGCCTGCAAAGAGTTTGGCCTGACTAGTCTAGTAGAAGAAAGAAAACACAAATTATGGCACAGGATGCTGCCTCCCTCCTCACTATCACCATTGGCGACTGCGACCTGGATTTTGTTGACAGTTTTACATATCGATCGAACATCTCGAGCACCCTCTCAATGGAAGATGAGAGAAGTGGTAGGATAGGGAAGGCCACAACTTTCGTGCCTATAGACAAAACAGAAGATTATGGTCCAAAGCCAAACTCACAGTATGAACTAAGCTGCAGGTATATCAGGCACACTCCTCTATGGATGTGAGTCTTGGACCACCTAATACAGGCATGAAAGGAGGCTTAAGACCTTCCACCTCAGATGCCTGCGCCGCAACTAATGGCAACATCAAAATGACCGTTCTGGTTTTTAATGTATAGTCAATGATCCGTCGTTGACTGCAGGCCAAAGTTTGCGGGATATGTCTACCAATCCATCGAATCACCGACGTTTGTATAGACAACAAAATTCTGACTTAGCTTCACACTTTTACAGACACTGGTATTTTGTTTAGTGGTGGGGCCTCTTTGTTGAATTTTAGCTATATGACAAAACATTTATTACATATTTTTGCCATTTAGGTGAAAGCCATTCTTCATTCTCTCCAATACTAACGTTCAGAGGTTTTGGCTCCTTTCTTATATCTGTCAAAATGGCCACCAGAATTTGTGTTCTTATTAAACATCTTCAGGATATTTGTCAGGCAACATGTAATAAGGACCACCTTTTCTCCACGGTAAAGAATCCGTACTTTTAGTTGAAAGGGTGTAGCTGTTTGTCAATAATCTATACTGTGTATTTTTATAAATGTGTATCTATAGGTATATCATCTTATGCGGCCTCTTTTATTACTGCTTACATAAATGGGGCATGCAATGGTAAAAATGTTCCCCACCTTTATCTTGTTTCAATTACAATTATTTATTCATGTTTATTAATTTATTAATAAAACGTCACGTGATTTTGGCTGATTTTTACACCCCCCCCTTTTCCTCGTCACACGTGGTCGCAAAAAGTTAGACCCTTTCTTCAATATGACGTCAATAAGCCGTATTATCTATTTGAAAATGAGCATGTTTCAAATCAATTTTTGTCATTTAAATACGTTTTTAGCGTAAGGCTGCACTCTAATATCGTAACGTGCTTGAAGCCATGTAAAACGTCATTAAATAAAGTGTCGGTAATCATATATTTAAGTTTAAGTTGAACTTTTATTTTAAGTTGCGCGTTTTTGATGTGACGTCAAATGTGTGACTCCCCTCTCCTCCCCCCCCCAGGTACGTGACGTCATGTATGGACAAATTGGAGACCACCCCGGGCGGCAAAAGTTCTAGCTACGCCACTGGTTGGATTTGTGTATTATGGTGTGTGTGTGTGTGTGTGTGTGTAATGTTTATGATGCGGGTGATTAGTGTAGATGTCAAAATGTTTGTGGTAGGTTTTTGTGTGTGTGTGTGTGTGTGTGTGTGTGTGTCTGTGTGTGTGTCTGTGTGTGTGTGTGTGTGCGTGCGTGCGTGCGTGCGTGCGTGCGTGCGTGCGTGCGTGCGTGCGTGCGTGCGTGCGTGTGTGTGTGTGTGTGTGTGTGTGTGTGTGTGTGTGTGTGTGTGTGGAGTGTGTGGGGGGACCTAGTAAAGAATGTGTTCATTTTATTTAAACATTTAAAACAAGTCATTCAGCTGATTTACTTAGACATTTGTCCATAACAAAGCTCTGTTTATTGTACTTAGCAAACAGTTCATTTGAGTATCGTGTATTTTATTTGAAAGTTTTATCGCTTTCCTAGTCTTGTTTCACCTGACATAGTTACAATATTTAAGCTGTTATCAAGTTTCGGTTACCATTGTCAGGAATTGAGCACATCCATTAAGTACATCTTTTACCTGAGATATTTTTATCTATTGTTTCTGTAGTGAGTCGCTTTGGTGACAAGCGCGTGTCAAAAATTCCATCGAGGACAACATAAACAGTAGTTAAATCATTAAACAGTAGAATTGGCAAGGTAACTGCCACAGTGGCTTAACTATATAAGTGGGTTTGGCAAAACATCAAGCTAACGGATAATACCAAACTTGTGTGTCTATCGGGCCTGCGTCATCGGTATGCTGCTATACGGGAGCCAGACATGGACGACTTAAACCTCCCATGCCCATAAGCGTAAGCGATAGAGGGAGGGTAAGAGGTTGGGGAGGTCTAGGGGTAGGGGAGGTAGGGGAAGGCAAGTTTTACGTGAGGTAGGGGAGGGCAAGAGTTCTGGAGTTATCGGAGGGCAAGAGGTAGCACAAGGCACAAGGGAAGAGTTAGAGGAGGTAGGAGAAGGCAATATTAATGGGAGGGTGTCTTATCCATCAATCAATACACAATCGTTGAAGTCTTAAATCTCAAACCCAACAAATATTGATTTTTTTTATGTCGGGCCAAAAGTGCCACCCACCGAGCTCCCCCACACCCCGCAGAACCTGAGCATAACGAATATGGAATAGTTGTATCGTCCCCTCTCCTCCCTTCCCAACTGGCATTCTTTTCTTGATGTGTACACATTTCCTTCCCACCCCCCCCACCACCAACCTCGCATGCGTTACAGCTCGTCTTCACTTATTTAATTGATTGTATTTAGTCATGTTTCCCCAGCCCTATCTCAATTACCTCCCTTTTCATGTTTTCCCGCCTTATCCCAATGATCTCCCTTGTCAACAAACGTAAGTGTGCGTCAACCCCCCCTCCCCCCTCGCATTCCTCACACCAACCTTCTGATAGATAAATAAAGGACAAATCAGGAGGTGGATACGCTGACCATATGAATGATGTGCCTTGTGTTAAACACACATCACGTGATCCAGCAACCTTTTGTTGTGCGGCGAGGATTAGTTAAAGACAACTTAACTGTTTTAAAGACGTGACGCCTGTAACGCTGGAGGTGAAGTCGTGTGAGACCAAACGCGTGTGACAATCTACGTCGTAGCGGGAGTTGGATTAGTACAGAATACCTCTACAACATTGACACATCTGAGATACTAGTCACTGACTCGATGTACAGAATACCTCTACAACATTGACACATCTGAGATACTAGTCACTGACTCGATGTACAGAATACCTCTACAACATTGACACATCTGAGATACTAGTCACTGACTCGATGTACAGAATACCTCTACAACATTGACACATCTGAGATACTATTCACTGACTCGATGTACAGAATACCTCTACAACATTGACACATCTGAGATACTAGTCACTGACTCGATGTACAGAATACCTCTACAACATTGACACATCTGAGATACTAGTCACTGACTCGATGTACAGAATACCTCTACAACATTGACACATCTGAGATACTAGTCACTGACTCGATGTACAGAATACCTCTACAACATTGACACATCTGAGATACTAGTCACTGACTCGATGTACAGAATACCTCTACAACATTGACACATCTGAGATACTAGTCACTGACTCGATGTACAGAATACCTCTACAACATTGACACATCTGAGATACTAGTCACTGACTCGATGTACAGAATACCTCTACAACATTGACACATCTGAGATACTAGTCACTGACTCGATGTACAGAATACCTCTACAACATTGACACATCTGAGATACTAGTCACTGACTCGATGTACAGAATACCTCTACAACATTGACACATCTGAGATACTAGTCACTGACTCGATGTACAGAATACCTCTACAACATTGACACATCTGAGATACTAGTCACTGACTCGATGTACAGAATACCTCTACAACATTGACACATCTGAGATACTAGTCACTGACTCGATGTACAGAATACCTCTACAACATTGACACATCTGAGATACTAGTCACTGACTCGATGTACAGAATACCTCTACAACATTGACACATCTGAGATACTAGTCACTGACTCGATGCAGTTGCTTCATTCAATCTTTGTTTTCACAATAGTGTTTTAAATATAGCGCCTCCATACAGTATATGACATACATCTGATTATTCTGATTGTTTTATCTATTTAATTAAGGGATGGGGTTATTTATTGAAGGGTTATGGGGATGTCACAATATCATTTAATCCACAATACTAGATCACATCAATCTCAGGCACGTGACATACTTTTTTCTAACTTTCTATAATAGATCACAACTAAGGATAACGTAACTCTCCGTGTATGAACTGAGACATTTCATTTTTAAATGACACCCTATGATCCAGCGCCGGCTTTAGGCATAGGCAAACTAGGCAGCCGCCTAGGGCCTCCGATTGGTCTTATCATTAGTGGGGGCCTCGAACAAGAATCTTTCCATAATTATTTTTAAAAAAAATATATTTTAATATTACATTCGGGGCAACCAAAATCACTTCGCCTTGGGCCTCCAATTCCCTTAGGCCGGCCCGGCCCTATCCATGGACATCTTTAAAAACCCATAAAACACCATGGCCATGATGGGATGCTGATTAAGTTTTTCTATACTTGAACTACTTTAATTATTATCCACTCACTTTTATCTGACTTTAAGTTTTTAGCAGCTCTCTTCGGTCGTCACGGGCTTTAGGACCGATGTGAAGAAAATATCTATTTATATCTCAGCCCAAGCGCTGCGTCCCAAAACTATTGGCAATAGCTCAGGATCAAACATGTGTGGCTGTGGGGTGTCGTGAGTGGGCAGCGAGCCTTTGGAATCTCTGGTGACCTGGGGCCTGGAACTTTGGTAGTTAGGTCTATGCGGATTAGAGGGGGGGGGGCTGAACGGAATAAAGCCAGAGGCCCCCGATGATTTAGGGGCCCCCAAATTTAGTATATTTTATAATAAAGGTGGACAAATGTTTGCATGAATCCCTAAAATATCATAAATTAAATAAACTAATAAAATATTAACTATTAATCTTATCGCCATTCAGACCTGATAGCCTCAGTATCGAATGACTTGATTTGATTGACTCAATAAAAAAAAATATTAATGAATTCTATTTATATCTTGTATATTTTATTTGCCAGTCAGGATATCGTGGTCTTGTGACGGAATCGAGCGCAGTCTTGTTGTATGTAGCGGAATCGATCGCGGGTTTAATTCCTAGCGTG
This sequence comes from Ampullaceana balthica, assembly GCA_944989445.1. Classification (NCBI taxonomy): domain Eukaryota; kingdom Metazoa; phylum Mollusca; class Gastropoda; family Lymnaeidae; genus Ampullaceana; species Ampullaceana balthica. The sequence goes on along the minus strand of CALYLW010001708.1, from coordinate 73,316 downwards.
GGCAATTTTTTTTATTTATTTGTTTTTTTTTATATTAAATGTATCTTTTTACACTCAATTTTAGTTTCCCGGCTAACAGTTATTTCTTTGTGTTCCATTTTTTGATGAATCTGATCCCGGAGTACAGAAAAATTATGAGCAAGGAACCAATGGACTATTTAGTGACAAGCTACAGTCTTATATTAGCTGCTAGCAATCATTTTATTTAAAGAGACGCTATCTGGATAGGGCCCCAGTTTTAATTGCAGCCAGGGGTCCCGTGCAGTTTTTATCCGCCCCTGATTAGGTCATCTGTTAACTTTAAAATAATCCATTGTTTTATTATTGTATATTACAAGCACTAGTTAAAATAAACTGTATTGAAAAAATAAATAAAATTGGGGAAGTGTTAGGGGAGGTCAAAATTAGGGTAACTGTTAAGGGAAGGTATTTGTGTAGTATGAGGAGAAAATAACAGCGATTTTTAAAATGCTTTACCTAAAAGTGATATTTAGTAATTTGTGTTAAGCTCAGACAAATTTATAAACGTGTAATCCCCTTTTGGTCATCTGGTCTACTAAAGTTAAAATAACAGTGCACTTAGGGGCCATCCATATATTACGTACGCAAAAAATCGTATTTTTGTACCCCCCTCCCCCCGTTGCATCCCGTACATTTTCGGGACCCCCCCCCCTTATGCGTACGTACACATTCGCTTGACAAAAAATAAATTTTAAGCCGGAGTCAAAAGATTTTGGTTTTACTCTTTGAAGCCGTCCATAAATGACGTCACACGCCTAAAAAAGGGGGAGGGGTCATGCATTTGTGACGAGGAGGAGCGGGGTGTTTAAGAAATGTGACGTCACATCAAAATGCACACTAACATATTTGAAAATACCGCTGTTTTATTTTATTTATTTTTTTATTTTGTGTCAAAGCTTTGGGGCCGTCCATTAATGACGTTCCGCGATTATGGCCGATTTTCATCAAGCTTGTTCATGAAAACTGTTGATTTTTTTCTAATTTTTTCCTTCAAAACTTATAACATCATTATTTTTAAGATTTCAAAGAATGGATTTTAAAAAAAAATAGAACTTAAAGGTTCACAGAAATAGCTGAGTATTCAAAGATTTCATTCAATCAGATATGATTTTTAAAGAGAAAAAAACAATTGAAATTCACGTTGTTCCATTCTGACATCTTTAATGACAGTGAACCACATCAACAATGACTGAACGATTTGGAATGTTCAAATACAACACACATGAATGAAAGTAGTTTTAAAAACATTTCTGACGTACACAATTTTTTAAATACACATATAAATGAAATTTAAACTCAAGCTTAGGCCATTTTTATTCAAATACATAAACATCGTGCAAAGTTAAAACATTCATACAAGGGTTTCATTAAGCCGTAATACAACTCCATACATTCTGTTTTACAGGTTCACATACAAAGATGGTTAGGGATCGATTTATATAAATATTTTGAATGTATAGCTAAAAGACTATAGGCAGTTTTATGTTAAGAATGGAGCAATGGACCATGGAAAAATGGGACACAATACAAATGATAGAACTGATAAATCCGATATCACAAAAATAAAGAGAGGAATAAATTTAAAAATTACGTCACAAAACGAAACAGTCCAAACAGTCAGTCGAATGTATTAAAAATGAAGTCATAGTCTAGAATAATGTGTCCAATCCTACAGCTCAGAAGCTGACAAAAAGACATAAGAGAAAGGTCCCCAGTGCAATTTGACCTTTGGAAACTATGATAACACCATTGTTTCTTTGACTCTTCATGATGTCAGTGGTTCTCCCGATGTGATCGGTGGTCCCCGGGGTTTGTTCATTTTCCGTGATGGTGTGCACGGTGGTTTTAAAAATTTGATCGGTGGTTCTCATTATGTGATCGGTGGTTCTGTTTGTGGACTCATTGGTTCTCGTATTTCCAGTTTGTCTAGGATGAAATGGGATTGGACGCAGGCACTTTCCATTCTCCACAACCACTTCATCACTGTCACAGCAGACAGTATCAGTGTTATCATGGCAGGGTGCCTTTAAATAGGGGAGCCCACTATTAGTCCCAACACCACATTGCCCACATGCAGTGCACACATAATCTTTAGAAGACGATCCGTTTTTTCTGTAGTGAGACTTATCACACAGAATAATGGCATCTTTCGTCTTTGTGCAAGGCTCGGCCAAAATTTCGTACTGTGTAAAAACAAAAAGGCATATTGTTTTGGTGTTTCAATCAAATTGATGATGATAACGTAAAACCTAATACGAAAGTAAATTTCATTGAATAAAATCCGTGACATAAGGGTGCCATATTTAATATTAAAAGCAGCACTTCCTGTATATAAATTTGATTTGATTTTTTATTCAGGAAATATTCCTAAGAAGTATTTAAAAAATTATCACCAAAAACTTACAGATGCCGTGTCAGGTCGTTGACATAAGGCACACGTATGTTGTCCTCCTTTCGCCGCCATTTCTGCTGTCATAAATGTATCATCTGGACATGGCTGGCAGCTATCAGTGTCAACGTCATCGAATTTTCCAGTCCCACAATCTGTACTATCAAGAGTGACCTCCCTTGCCAAATTGGCTTGACCTGTGGTGGCGCCCAGAGCCAGATGTAGCATCACCATGAGGGAGATGATCTCAAAGGACATCTTGATGAATACTTTAACCAGCATTTTGATCAACCTGTCGAATAAAGTCAGAAAACAAAGATCCGTGAATACGGGATAGGCTGATTGTAATGGTAGTCTACATACTTCCACTGAAGCCATTTTGAATTTGAACTTTTTAAAAATATTTTTTTTATAGTGTGGATGATAATACAATGAATAACAATAACATGATATCATGTAAAGGAAATAAAATATTCAGAACATTGTGTAAAGTATTGACACTGAAAATATCAACCCTAAAAGTGAGTATAAGGAAAATATCAACCATGAAAGTGAGGGTAAGGAAAATATCAACCATGAAAGTGAGGGTAAGGAAAATATCAACCATGAAAGTGAGGGTAAGGAAAATATCAACCATGAAAGTGAGGGTAAGGAAAATATCAACCATGAAAGTGAGGGTAAGGAAAATATAAACCATGAAGTACGGGATGAAGATCTTTGAACTTTCAAATCAACCAAAAGAGTTTAAATTTTGACATAATAATGAGTTGAAAAATAGTTAACCGTTAAGTTAAGCAATCGTGTTGTCCCTTAAGGGCTTGTTAAGTTAGATATGTTCCTCTGTAACTACAAGCTATTAACTGCAACAAAACATTTTATTTAAAAATCAAATACATTATCAACGAAGGTAGCACCTGCTAAAAGTTTAATAACATTTAATCTGTTTAGTTTTTATAAAAATCAAATATTTTCTCTTGATTAATTGAGGTAAACACCACCAGCCATCAGATCAACCACAGATCACACACGGAATAGTTTAGAGATATATTCTAATATCTACACATGCGTAAGAGCTCATACTAATAGCTATTTAATTTTTATTGACTTACCTGACGCACGTTGTATTTGTGTGGAGAGACAAGTTCCAGTGAAACCCCAGGAACACAATCTGGCGTTTGTAGGAGACCGCGAGAGCTCCGTTTATTCGGGCACTCAATATACGCGGCGCGCTCAGTCGGTCGAGGTTGCACAGGTCGCCCACAGAAGAAACATGTGAAATGAATAGAAGATCAGGGTCGGTGCTATAAAACGGTCATGGCTATCGGCATGCGAATGATGAAAGAGAAGAGGAGGGGTGGGAGGGGGCATGGGCGTCGCTAGGAATTTTTCAGGGGGGGGCAAAAAAATCCCACTTTTTTATATATTTTAACTGGCAATGCCATACAGGAACAATTTTCAATTAAATTCAAGTTCAGTATAAAATAAGGGTTGAAAAAAGCCTTAGAAATTAATAAGACTTAAAAATTAGTGCTGTAATAGTTAAAATACAACATTTTTAAATGCATTTAATAAATTATTATTTTTTTCTCAAATGTAGGGGGGGAAATGCCCCCCTCTTGCCCCCCTTCCCTACGCCCATGGGAGGGGGGGTTGGGAGTAACTACATGGTGTGATATAAATGAATAATGTACGAAGTGTAATGCTGCTCAAAGTGAAAATACATTTATTTGCATTGAAATCTCTGCATCAAGTTTTTATTTATTTATAATTTTTTAATGTTTATTTTCTCTTTATTATTCCTATTATTTTTTGCAGCCAAAAGTGTTACTATTTTATTTTTTTAAATAACATGACAAACAAATCATGTTGATGTTGCGAATATTATCTAAATATCTTAAATGTATTGTTTATGGAAGTAGTCTTAAGAGTAATTGTCATCCCTAAATCTAAATCAATATCATGATCGTTGTTATGAATCAGGCGTCACTTTCAATATTACTGAATTGCTTCTGTTCATGGGGCTTTCTAAATAGGGTCAACCATGTATAGAAGTGTAAATTCCTGTTGTTGTTGGACGGGGTTAGTGTAAATTTCTTTAATTAGCTTAGAGAGCATTTTGCCTAAACCCGTGGAGCAATTAGTTCATACGATCATCTATGTTTTATGTCTAGTCTTGCAATTTAAATATAGTTATAAATGTTGGTAAAGTTTTGGTTTCCCCTGGTCTGATCATGCGATCCATTCATCGACCGCATTCAAGACGGGATGAATGAGAATTCGTATGCGTTAGTTCTTGAAAATAGAATATGAAAACTGTTTTATTATCCCTATGTTTATCTGAGGGTTGTATTATATTATCTTTATGTTGTATTTCAAAGCTTGACTTAATAGCCGTATGTATTGTTAGTAATTTGTTCTGATATCATCTATTGTTTCTAGGCTTAATGATTTAACTAATGGTTAAAAAAAAAGTAATGTTACGTCACCTTTCAAGACCGTGCAGGCCTATGATGGGGCAAGGGGATGAGCGCTCAAAAGTCTCTATAGACATGGCATAGGTATAGTGTGGCTAGCACAATGCCCAGCCGCCTTTACTTCCACAACTGATGTCACGTATTCGTTCGGAACTGGATCGACTCAGGGACACATTAACAAGACCCTGCTTTCATCGAGACTCGAACCCGTGACTCTCGGTACTGCAGCGGAACGCGCCTAACTAAAGGTACATACTTTCTTTACCACTTGCTGCTTCACTGATTCCTTCTAAGTCATTCTGTCCTCTTTGTAACACACCGACCAGTAGAGGAGTCCTAATTACTTATGTTGTTAAACTCAGTCAGCCATCATAATATTTTTTTTTAAATTTAATTTAAATATTCTTTATTGACAGATTGTAGAAAATACAAATCATAAAAATGACCCACCTGCAAAATAAACCAGCAATACCTTAAACTTAAACCACAGGAAATTAAACAGAGCCTACCTTTTGGCCTCTTCATTGTTTTATTTTATTCAGGTTTAATACTTCTCTACCGGTAATTAAACCCGCCTACATCAGGAAAGTAGCCCTATATTTTTTGACAGTTCACTTTTCAGATTTAACACCACCCTCTATCCACGCAGGAAATATTTAACGCGCGTGTCAATCACGTCCGTATTTGAAGTTGGGAGGAAAATAAACGTGGTGGGTGGGGTCATACCACAGTACACAATCTGGTCATATCACAGTACACAATCTGGTCATACCACAGAACACAATATGGTCATACCACAGAACACAATCTGGTCATATCACATAACACAATCTGGTCATACCACAGAACACAATCTGGTCATATCACAGAACGCAATCTGGTCATATCACATAACACAATCTGGTCATACCACAGAACACAATCTGGTCATACCACAGAACACAATCTGGTCATATCACATAACACAATCTGGTCATACCACAGAACACAATCTGGTCATATCACATAACACAATCTGGTCATACCACAGAACACAATCTGGTCATACCACAGAACACAATCTGGTCATATCACATAACACAATCTGGTCATATCACAGAACACAATCTGGTCATATCACATAACACAATCTGGTCATACTACAGAACACAATCTGGTCATACCACAGAACACAATCTGGTCATATCACATAACACAATCTGGTCATACCACAGAACACAATCTGGTCATATCACATAACACAATCTGGTCATACCACAGTACAAAATCTGGTCATACCACAGTACACAATCGGGTCATACCACAGTACACAATCTGGTCATATCACAGTACACAATCTGGTCATACCACAGAACACAATCTGGTCATACCACAGTACACAATCTGGTCATACCACATTACACAATCTGGTCATACCACAGAACACAATCTGGTCATACCACAGTACACAATCGGGTCATACCACAGAACACAATCTGGTCATACAACAGTACACAATCGGGTCATACCACCGTACACAATCTGGTTATACCACAGTACACAATCTGGTCATACCACAGTTCACAATCTGGTCATATCACAGTACACAATCTGATAATATCACAGTACAAAATCTGGTCATATCACAGTACACACTCTGGTCATATCACAGTACACAATCTGGTCATATCACAGTACACAATCTGGTCATATCACAGTACACAATCTAGTCATACCACAGTACACAATCTGGTCATACCACAGTACACACTCTGGTCATATCACAGTACACAATCTGGTCATATCACAGTACACACTCTGGTCATATCACAGTACACAATCTGGTCATATCACAGTACACACTCTGGTCATATCACAGTAAATAATCTGGTCATATCACAGTACACACTCTGGTCATATCACAGTACACACTCTGGTCATATCACAGTACACACTCTGGTCATATCACAGTACACAATCTGGTCATATCACAGTACACACTCTGGTCATAATACAGTACACACTCTGGTCATATCACAGTACACACTCTGGTCATATCACAGTACACACTCTGGTCATATCACAGTACACAATCTGGTCATATCACAGTACACAATCTGGTCATATCACAGTACACACTCTGGTCATATCACAGTGCACACTCTGGTCATATCACAGTACACACTCTGGTCATATCACAGTACACAATCTGGTCATATCACAGTACACACTCTGGTCATATCACAGTACACAATCTGGTCATATCACAGTACACAATCTGGTCATATCACAGTACACACTCTGGTCATATCACAGTACACACTCTGGTCATATCACAGTACACAATCTGGTCATATCACAGTACACAATCTGGTCATATCACAGTACACACTCTGGTCATATCACAGTACACACTCTGGTCATATCACAGTACACAATCTGGTCATATCACAGTACACACTCTGGTCATATCAGTACACACTCTGGTCATATCACAGTACACACTCTGTTCATATCACAGTACACACTCTGGTCATATCACAGTACACAATCTGGTCATATCACAGTACACACTCTGGTCATATCACAGTACACAATCTGGTCATATCACAGTACACAATCTGGTCATATCACAGTACACACTCTGGTCATATCACAGTACACAATCTGGTCATATCACAGTACACACTCTGGTCATATCACAGTACACAATCTGGTCATATCACAGTACACACTCTGGTCATATCACAGTACACAATCTGGTCATATCACAGTACAAAATCTGGTCATATCACAGTACACAATCTGGTCATATCACAGTACACAATCTGGTCATATCACAGTACACAATCTGGTCATATCACAGTACACAATCTAGTCATATCACAGTACACACTCTGGTCATATCACAGTACACAATCTGGTCATATCACAGTACACAATCTGGTCATATCACAGTACACACTCTGGTCATATCACAGTACACAATCTGGTCATATCACAGTACACACTCTGGTCATATCACAGTACACAATCTGGTCATATCACAGTACACAATCTGGTCATATCACAGTACACACTCTGGTCATATCACAGTACACAATCTGGTCATATCACAGTACACACTCTGGTCATATCACAGTACACAATCTGGTCATACCACAGTACACAATCTGGTCATACCACAGTACACACTCTGGTCATATCACAGTACACAATCTGGTCATATCACAGTACACAATCTGGTCATATCACAGTACACAATCTGGTCATATCACAGTACACAATCTGGTCATATCACAGTACACAATCGGGTCATATCACAGTACACACTCTGGTCATACCACAGTACACAATCGGGTCATATCACAGTACACACTCTGGTCATATCACAGTAAACAATCTGGTCATATTACAGTACACAATCGGGTCATATCACAGTACACACTCTGGTCATACCACAGTACACAATCTGGTCATATCACAGTACACACTCTGGTCATATCACAGTACACAATCTTGTCATATCACAGTACACACTCTGGTCATATCACAGTACACAATCTGGTCATATCACAGTACACAATCTGGTCATATCACAGTACACAATCTTGTCATATCACAGTACACAATCTGGTCATATCACAGTACACACTCTGGTCATATCACAGTACACACTCTGGTCATATCACAGTACACAATCTGGTCATATCACAGTACACACTCTGGTCATATCACAGTACACACTCTGGTCATATCACAGTACACACTCTGGTCATATCACAGTACACACTCTGGTCATATCACAGTACACACTCTGGTCATATCACAGTACACACTCTGGTCATATCACAGTACACACTCTTGTCATATCACAGTACACACTCTGGTCATATCACAGTACACAATCTGGTCATATCACAGTACACACTCTGGTCATATCACAGTACACACTCTGGTCATATCACAGTACACACTCTGGTCATATCACAGTACACAATCTGGTCATATCACAGTATACAATCTGTTCATATCACAGTACACACTCTAGTCATATCACAGTACACATCTGGTCATATCACAGTACACACTCTGTCATATCACAGTACACACTCTGGTCATATCACAGTACACAATCTGGTCATATCACAGTACACACTCTGGTCATATCACAGTACACACTCTGGTCATCTCACAGTACACAATCTGGTCATATCACAGTACACACTCTGGTCATATCACAGTACACACTCTGGTCATATTACAGTACACAATCTGGTCATATCACAGTACACACTCTGGTCATATCACAGTACAGAATCTGGTCATATCACAGTACACACTCTGGTCATATCACAGTACACAATCTGGTCATATCACCGTACACACTCTGGTCATATCACAGTACACAATCTGGTCATATCACAGTACACACTCTGGTCATATCACAGTACACACTCTGGTCATATCACAGTACACACTCTGGTCATATCACAGTACACACTCTGGTCATATCACACTACACACTCTGGTCATATCACAGTACACACTCTGGTCATATCACAGTACACACTCTGGTCATATCACAGTACACACTCTGGTCATATCACAGTACACACTCTGGTCATATCACAGTACACACTCTGGTCATATCACAGTACTCACTCTGGTCATATCACAGTACACACTCTGGTCATATCACAGTACACACTCTGGTCATCTTAGAGGAGGTGGGAAAAGGCAAGATTAAGGGTAGGGGGTCTTATCATTACACAGTCGTTTAAGTCTTCAAACTCACACCAACACATCTTAATTTTTTTTCTAAGTCGGGCCAATAGTGCCACCCGACCCCCACACCCCCACACCTCCACACCCCCATACTCCCCCACACACATACACCGCAGAACCTTAGCATAACAGATATAGAAAAGTCGAATCGTTCCCCTCTAATCCCTTCCCAACCACTGGTCGAACTGGCATTGTTTTGGTGTTGTTTACACACCGCCTCTCCCCACCACCACCACCACCATCTCCCTCCGCCACCACCACCATCCCCCCACCACCTCCACCAACACCACCATCCTCCCCACCACCACCATCCCCCCCCCACACACCGCAGAACCTTAGCTTAACAGATAAAGAAAAGTCGAATCGTTCCCCTCTCATCCCTTCCCAACCACTGGTCGAACTGGCATTGTTTGGTGTTGTGTACACACCGCCTCGCCCCACCACCGCCACCAGTTGTCCTTTCCTTTGTCTTCATAGGAATCAAATTAAGATTGCTGTATTTTAACAAACTCAGTGAGAGACTTCCTTTCTAAAATTGTTTCCCGAATTTCAAGTAAAATAGCGACTTCCAGTTCAAGTTCCTTTAGAAATCCTTCTGCTTCAAGTAGACAGTCACGTGGCTGATTTTCGTTTGTTGCTAATTCTTCCAGTGCTGCGATTTTCTCATGGTATAAGTATAAGTTATTAACAGACCTTACTGCATCTTGCCAGGCTGACCATCTTGTGTCACACAAGTGTTTGTTAGTATTTCATGTGTTTTTAAAGTACCTGTCAACGATGAGTAGATGCAACAAGCCGGGTATAAAGATTTTGCAGAAGACAAAAAATTTGACTGCATCAGGACAACCTGCTGCACTTTCCCCAACCAAATTAAGGGAATGAGTGTGCACGGCACATAATGAGCAACACTGCACTTCTCACGAAGAATAGCCTGGTTTCCGTACTTCCTACTCATATTTGCAGCATTGTCGTATGAATGCCCAAGGCATTTTCAGGGATTCATACAAACATTTGCCTGCATCTTTATTATACACTATAATAAGTTTGGAGTACCTTAAATTATTGGGGGCCCCTGGCCTTAGCCCGTTCAGCACCCCCCCTTATAATCCGTAATAGGGTGTGGGGGTCACGCATCGGTGGGGTTAAAAATGTGACGTCACATAAAAAAACGCGCAACTTTAAATAAAAGTTCCACTTAAATATTTGATAGTTTACCGTTCATTTAATGACGTTTTCGAAGGCTTCACGCGTGTTACGACATCAGAGCGCAGACTTACCCTAAATACATATTTAAATGACAAAAATAATTTGCAACATGCTAATTTTTATTTAGAAAATACGGCTTGGGGGGGTGTCAAAGCTTTGTGACGTCATATCGTGAAGAGGGGTGGGTGTATAACTATGAAGCTGGGGGAGGGTGGGTTAAAAATTGGCATCCTTGCGTGACGTCATGTATGGACGGCCCCTTCAGTCGTGAAGGGGTGACACCCATGAGCAACCGCCCCGGGTGACACCAACACTAGTGTCGCCTCTGAGTAGAATTATAGTAACAGAGGCCGATTTTTTAAAATAAAAAAATAGAAATTTTTTTTCAGTTCAGGTGCGGGAAAGTAGTCTGGGAGAACGGTTTTCTGCTACATGCAACACCAGCACTGCCGATTACGTCATTTTGACCAAAGCAGCTAACATCTTAGAAATATTCCAGAAACATTGGGGGTATTCCGTGATTTGTATACGGGGATTCCCCAGCGAGCGTCACATAGGACAAAGATTGAGGATTTGGATGGCTTGCTTCAAGTGGTTACAGATAAAATCAGCGCTGCTCAACTCGCTACTCTCTCCAGTTGATTAGACCACTCGGACATTATTGATCTGTGCAAACAGGCAATGATCTCTCCTTGTCTCCGTTAGAACACATTAAAGTGGATAAAGTCGATGTGTTGAACCACATCAGCAACAGACGTTACGACTTTACTTTTTTAAAATTGATTTTAAAAAAAAACATATTTAAAAAAAAATTACGCCACTGAAGGTATTTGTGTGTTACAAAGCCAACATGAAAACCACTAAACTTTAGGGTGAAGCTCTGTCTTTGACATCGTAAACTCCCGGTTCAATTCTCGGTCCGTATCTCCTGTCCTATTAACGTTTTACAACAGTGTAACAGTCCTCGTCGGAGATGGTGGGAGTGGTGTGGGGCGAGAAAATGGGGCAATTCACATACGTAACATGACCTAAAGGGCACTTGAAAAGTAAATGCTGTACGGGGTTGCGTTTTATTTTGTTGTTGTTTTGTTGTTGTTGTTTTTTTTTGCTAAAGAGGAGCAGCTGAATTGTTTTAATTGAACCAGATACAATATTTTCTAATTTTATTTATTTATTATTCTTGAAGATTCATTACATGTATCTGTAATGACCTCAATAACATTCAGGTTTACAAGGTTGGGGTGGGCATTGGGTCACAATCGACTAACTTTCAAAGTGATGTCTAAATCAGCTCTATTAGCTACAGGCAAGTCAAGTGTAACTGAAATGTCACTAGCGTCTTAAAGCATGGTATTCCGTCTTCTGATGATAATTCTCATGTTTGAGTTTACTTTGTTTTAAATTAGTTTGAAACGCTTCTCTGAGCATCTGTACTGTTTAGACGGTTACCTCTTATTTTGATGAGAAGACTATAAAACCATCGATAACAATCCTTTTAACTTCTGTTAAGTCAAGAGAAATACAACAACTGAAGGATCATTTCAGGTTGTATCCACAAATGGAAATAATTGTCCTAGATGAAAAGATGTTGTTCTCAGCTTGACTTGGATTTCTCAGAAAGTTATGAATATAACGACTTAAGAGCTTTTCATTATGCCAGTCTTAGCAGGACAGTTGGTTGGAAGTTAATCACTTGGACATGCAGTATAGCTGAAGTAGGAAATTTATAAGAAAGACAGACTTTTTAGAGGGACATTTTTATAGCAGGATCTTTTTTTAAGAAAGCCATTTTGTAGCTGTATACTAGTGTATACTCACAATTGCATCCCTTTTTTTTACTCAGGTTAAATCTTGGTCTTGCCTATTACTTCTGAAGGCCTTGAATCTATATTTCATTTCTAACCTTCTCCTCCCACACATGTCACTGCCTATTGCTTCTGAAGGCCTTGAATCTATATTTCATTTCTAACCTTCTCCTCCCACACATGTCACTGCCTATTACTTCTGAAGGCCTTGAATCTATATTTCATTTCTAACCTTCTCCTCCCACCCATGTCACTGCATATTACTTCTGAAGGCCTTGAATCTATGTTTCATTTCTAACCTTCTCCTCCCACCCATGTCACTGCCTATTATTTCTGAAGGCCTTGAATCTATATTTCATTTCTAACCTTCTCCTCCCACCCATGTCACTGCCTATTATTTCTGAAGGCCTTGAATCTATATTTCATTTCTAACCTTCTCCTCCCACCCATGTCACTGCCTATTATTTCTGAAGGCCTTGAATCTATATTTCATTTCTAACCTACTCCTCCCACCCATGTCACTGCCTATTATTTCTGAAGGCCTTGAATCTATATTTCATTTCTAACCTTCTCCTCCCACCCATGTCACTGCCTATTATTTCTGAAGGCCTTGAATCTATATTTCATTTCTAACCTTCTCCTCCCACCCATGTCACTGCCCAGGGAATAAACACCAAGAATAAGTTTTAGACATTGTATACTTAATTGAAACTTTAAAGTTTAAAATAGTAAGTTGGCTTAATAACATCAAATTTCATCTAGTGAACCAACACAAATTTTTCTAGTGCCACATCAACACTGACTAGTATCACATTTGTATTCAGTTGTGTGAACTGTTTGTATTGAGTTGTGTGAACTGTTTGTATTGAGTTGTGTGAACTGTTTGTATTCAGTTGTGTGAACTGTTTGTATTCAGTTATGTGAACTGTTTGTATTCAGTTGTGTGAACTGTTTGTATTGAGTTGTGTGAACTGTTGTATTCAGTTGTGTGTACTGTTGTATTCAGTTGTGTGAACTGTTTGTATTCAGTTGTGTGAACTGTTTGTATTGAGTTGTGTGTACTGTTGTATTGAGTTGTGTGAACTGTTTGTAATCAGTTGTGTGAACTGTTTGTAATCAGTTGTGTGAACTGTTTGTATTGAGTTGTGTGTACTGTTGTATTCAGTTGTGTGAACTGTTTGTATTCAGTTGTGTAAACTGTTTGTATTGAGTTGTGTGAACTGTTTGTAATCAGTTGTGTGAACTGTTTGTATTCAGTTGTGTGAACTGTTTGTATTGAGTTGTGTGAACTGTTTGTATTGAGTTGTGTGAACTGTTTGTATTCAGTTGTGTGAACTGTTTGTATTCAGTTGTGTGAACTGTTTGTATTGAGTTGTGTGAACTGTTTGTAATCAGTTGTGTGAACTGTTTGTATTCAGTTGTGTGAACTGTTTGTATTGAGTTGTGTGAACTGTTTGTATTCAGTTGTGTGAACTGTTTGTATTCAGTTGTGTGAACTGTTTGTATTCAGTTGTGTGAACTGTTTGTATTCAGTTGTGTGAACTGTTTGTATTCAGTTGTGTGAACTGTTTGTATTGAGTTGTGTGAACTGTTTTTTAAGCTGTTTGATCGGTTTGTATAAAACTGATTGATCTGTTTGTATTGAGCTGTATGAACTTTTGTATGGAGCTGTCCACATGATAAAACACGGTTGGGGGTGAAAGAGTATTTGTCATGTTTCTGTTCTTTGTTTTCTTATCATGCGATAGAAACTAATTTTATTTGTCAAGTTTCCGTTCTTCACCTTCTCGTGTGATGTTTGATCCCGTCAGGCTGATTTTAGTTCTCTCTAAAGGTATTTTTCTTTTAGCAATGAAAACTTGTTCATGAAAACTGTTGATTTTTTTTTGTTTCGCTTCAAAACTTATAAAGACATTATTTTTAAGATTATAAAGAACTAGATACGACCCTTGGCGTAGCATACGCCGCAGACTTGCTCATATATAGTACAAAGAAATGGGGGAAAGAATGGGCACAATCTACAGCACAAAGAAATAAAAAAAACGCGAGTGAACGTTGGGGGTGAGGGGGGGGGGAGATTGCTGACGTATTGATGGTCTCGAGCTGAGGTTAGCTACCTGCTCCAAACTAGCATGCCAACCATAAACTGTGATTGGCCAACCTGAGCGAGGGTTAGTTATGTTCGTAAAAAATGGCCAAAAAGACAGGGCACAAACAAACAATTTTAAATATTAAAAAATAATTTTCCCGCTGAGGCTTGAAACCACTACCTCACGCATGTAAAGCGGACGTGATAACCACTACACTACGAACAATATGTTATTTATTCTGTGAAGGAACAACGCAAATGAACGCAAGAAGCATTGTTGGTCTCTAAACATGCCCACCTTTATGTCGACCCCAGCGAGGGTCATTCGTCATGCTCATTTTGCACACTATTCGCTCTCGATCTTGTTCTGGTGAATTATATATATATATATAAATTGATGGTTAAAAAAATGGAGCTTAAAAGTTTCAAGACATAGCTCAGTATCCAAAGATTTCATTCAATCAGATATGATAGTAAAAAATTTAAAAAAACCAACCGTTGTTCCATTCTGGCATATTTAATAACAGTGAACCACACCAACACTGACTGAACGATTTGGAATGTTCAAATACAACACACATGAATGAAAGTAGAGTAAAAACATTTCTAATGTAAATAATTTTTTAAAAAAAAATATATATTAATGAAATATAAACTCTAAATTTTTACCTCAAACTAATGCACTTTTTATACAAATACATAAACATCGTATAAAGTTAAAAATTCCTACAAGGGTTTTATTAAGGGGCCATCCGTCATTGACGTCACGCACCTTAAGTGGGGGGGAGGTGGTGAATTTATTTGTGACGATGTGTGACGAGGAGGGCGCGGGGCGTTTGAGAAATATGATGTCACATCAAAACTCCGAACATTAAATAAAAGTTCCACTTAAATATTTGATTTCTTACAATTTAGTTAATGACTTTTTACATGGCTACACACGTGTTACCATATTACACCTTACTCTAAAAACTTACTGAAATGACCAAAAAAGTAAATTGAAACATGCTATTTTTCAAATAGAAAATACAGCTTTTAAAAAGGGGGGGGGGAGAGTTTTCTGGCGTCATATTGGACGGGGGTTTTGTGAAGACGCGTGACGAGGGGGGGGGTGGGGGTGAAGATCGGCCAAAAATGACGTCATTTATGGACGACCCCTAAGACGTCATTCAACTCCATACCTTTCTGTTTTACATGGTCACACATAAAGATGGTTAGGGATCGATTTATATAAATATTTCGAATGTGCAGCTACAAGACTATAGGCAGTTTTATGTTGAGAATGGAGCAATGGAGCATGGAAAAAAGGGAGAAAATACAAAAGATAGATCGGAAAATTTCCGCCACAACACATAACATGGTGAAAAAAATATGACATCACAAAAATAAACAGAGGAATAAATTTAAAAATCAGGTCACAAAACGAAACAGAGGAATATATTTTAAAAATGACGCCACAGTCTAAAATAATGGATCAAATCCTCTAACCCAAAAGCTGACAAAAAGACATAAGAGGAAGGTCCACAACGTAATTTGAACTTTGGAAACTAGGATAACACCTCTGTTTCTTTGACTCTTCATGATGTCAGTGTTTCTTGTGATGTTATCGGTGGTCCCCGGGGGATACTCGTTTGGCTTGAGGGTGTGCTCGGTGGTTCTCATGATGTGCTTGGTGGTTCTGTTTGTGGACTCAGTTGTTCTCGTGTTTCCAGTTTGCCTAGGATGGAATGGGGATGGACGCTGGCACTTTCCATTTTCCACAACCATGTCATCACTCTCACAACAGACAGTATCAGTGAAATCATGACAGGGCGCCTTTAAATGGGGGCGGCCACTATTAGCGCCAACATCACATATTCCACATGGTGTGCACGCAGAATCTTTAGACGAAGATCCATTTTTTCTGTAGTGGGACTTATCACACAGAATTAGGGCATCTTTTGTCTTGGTGCAAGGCTCGGCCAAAATTTCGTTCTGCGTGAAAAAAAAGAAAACAAAAAACCCAATAAGATTATGGTTTGGTGTTTTGATCAACTTGATGATGTCAACGTAAAAGCTAACCCGGAAGTAAATTTCATTAAATAAAATCCGTTGGCGTAAGGGCGGTCATATTTAATATTATAAGCCGCACTTCCAGTATTTGTATTTTACTTTTATAATTTTTTTTCTCAGGTTTTTGTCCTAAAAGTATTGTGGAGGACCGGGGGGTGGAGTAATTGGCGGGAATTGTTTGTGAGTAGGGGGAGTGGTGTGGAGAGTCCAGTGACGAAAGGATTAACCATCGCAGGCGTGATACTTCGGGTCTATAGGATTGGGTAGATGAAAGACCTGCCATGTTGCAGGTTGCCCGGTGGAATAGTTGCGAGTGGTGGGGGTATAGACCAGATGCTATTGGGTAGATCAAAGAGAGTACTGGAAATGTCTCAAAGTTAGGTCAACTGAATCTAGGTCGGCGGAAGAATGTGTCGCACTTCTGGCAATGATGGTTTGGTGGAAATTTCGGGACGGGGATACTTCGGGTCGGAGGGAAAAATCAAATTCGGAGGGAAGTGGAGTAGGATGGGAGTAGCCTACAGAGACGGACGCACGCCAGCTACAGAATCGAGTGGACGCAGAAACAGTGTGAGTGGTAGAGCGAGTGAAGTTATAATATAGCGTATGTGGCAGTCAAGCCAGTGCTCAATAAAGGGGATTAATTATTGTATGGAAGTCTTTGTGTTTGAGTAAGAGAGAAGAAGAGACAACGTGTGGCAATTTTTTAGTGTTTTTTTTCGCAGTATTTAAAAACAGTATCGCCAAAACTTACAATTTCCGTGTTAGCTCGTTGGCATAAGGCACACGCATGTTGTCCTCCTTTTGCTGCCATTTCTGCTGTCATATATGTCCTATCTGGACATGGCTGGCAGCTGTCCGTGACAACGTCATCGAACCTTCCAGCCCCACACCTAGTGCCATTAGCAGTGACCTCCCTTGCAAATCGTAGTATTACGAAGATGGCGATGATCTTAAAGAACATCTTAATGAATACTGTTACAAGCAGTTTGAGCGACCTGTCAAATTAAATCAGAAAAACAACGATCCGTTAATACGTGTGGATTACTACATGTGGTGCATATTTCCACAGTACGGCCTTTCTGATTTGAGGTTTTCATAGTTTTATTTTATTTTTATTTTAGAGAAACACAGGTTGGATGATAATATTGTGAATTATGATAATGTTATACCACATCATGTAAGTAAACTATTCAGAGAATTATGATAACGTTATACCATATCTTTGATTAGATTTTGTCTTTCATTTTACAAAAAATATATAGACCGAACAATTGTAAAATATCGTCACACGCAAAATAACTCCTAATCCCTTTAGCAATGGGGAAAAGTGGCGTAGTGAAAGGGGTAAATGAAAGTACATACGTCCCTAGAGCACCAGCGCACAGGGGCGCCACAGTGAGGTTTACGTTACAACAGACATTAAAAAGGGTAAGATATTGATTAAAAAGTGTGGCCGGGGGGGGGGCATTAACACAGGTCTGATGATAATAAAGTGAAATCCGATAGCATGATACAATGTCAAGGAAATAAACTATTCAGAGCATTGTGTAAAGGATGGAACCCCACAAGGCAAACGGTGACCAGGAAGACCCAAAAAGACATGGAGAGGTAGTGTGTTGGATGAGGCAGAGAGAATATATATATTATAGAAAAGAGATGAGAATACTGCGAGACACCTTGAAGAGTGCTATAGGCTTTGCCTGAGGTCTTAAGTTCCAAAAAGGAAGAACAATTGAAAATATTCTCTTATTAGCTTATTTTGATAATTTTATAAAAGAAATTAGTGAGATTCTACTCACGTGTTTTCATGTTTATAAACAACTTTATGGAATCAATCGAAAGGTGTGGAGTGAAGGGCCATTATTTACACTTACAACCCTAAATTTAAAATTAATCATCCATGTAGGGAAAAGATAATGTAAGAACTTAAGAAGCGGATAAGGAAAATTTAATCTTGAAGGAGAAGTTAAAGAAAATACGAACCTGCTATGAAATGGATGAAAAAATATATTTACATAAACCCGAAAGGAGAATTAATAGAGACAGCAACAGAGGTTAAACTTCTAAAAAGGAATAAGTTAAATATAGTAAACAGTCAGGTTAAGAAATCGTGTTATCGCATAGTCATTTTAAGTTAAATAATGTCTCTCTGTGAATACAAGCCATTTACTGCACCACAACATGCCTACAGGTAGCCAAAAAAAAAGCACATTATCACCTTCTAAACGTTTTGATAACATTTAATGTATTTAGTTTGTAAGACATCCCTAGTCAATTGCTGTGAAATCACATGCTGTCATTGATCAAGTTAGATCAACACCGTCTGATTAAACACATAACGCGCCGCAAATGACGGCATTGTGAAGAGATTAATCCAACAACTTCACCGCCATGAGAGCCGATAGCTATGTGGTTTTTATTGACCTCACCTTACGTTAGTCCTGTGTTAATTGAGCGCGACCTCCTCGGGTGGAGTCACTGGAACGAATGCGGTTTGTTACTTACCGGCTTTTCACCTGTCGAACTCTTCCGCCTCCGAGCCCATCGACTGGAACAGTGAAATGTCACACCGACGCGCGCGCAGTCCGTGTGGACGTTTTGTTAATTCGCTAATGCCACATAAACTTATTGGTTATAATGTTGATACACTAGTTACACTTTTGTAACATGGTCAAATTGGTTATGTTGATACACTAGTTACACTTTTGTAACATGGTCAAATTGATTATGTTGATACACTAGTTGCACTTTTGTAACATGGTCAAATTGGTTATGTTGATACACTAGTTACACTTTTGTAACATGGTCAAATTGGTTATGTTGATACACTAGTTACACTTTTGTAACATGGTCAAATTGGTTATGTTGATACACTAGTTACACTTTTGTAACATGGTCAAATTGGTTATGTTGATACACTAGTTACACTTTTGTAACATGGTCAAATTGGTTATGTTGATACACTATTTACACTTTTGTAACATGGTCAAATAGATTATGTTGATACACTAGTTACACTTTTGTAACATAGTCAAATAGGTTATGTTGATACACTAGTTACACTTTTGTAACATGGTCAAATTGGTTATGTTGATACTCTAGTTACACTTTTGTAACATGGTCAAATTGTTTATGTTGATACACTAGTTACACTTTTGTAACATGGTCAAATTGGTTATGTTGATACACTAGTTACACTTTTGTAACATGGTCAAATTGGTTATGTTGATACACTAGTTACACTTTTGTAACATGGTCAAATTGGTTATGTTGATACACTAGTTAAACTTTTGTAACATGGTCAAATTGGTTATGTTGATACACTAGTTACACTTTTGTAACATGGTCAAATTGGTTATGTTGATACACTAGTTACACTTTTGTAACATGGTCAAATTGGTTATGTGGATACACCATTTACCCTTTTGTAACATGGTCAAATAGGTTATGTTGATACACTAGTTACACTTTTGTAATATGGTCAAATTGGCTATGTTGATACACTAGTTACACTTTTGTAACATGGTCAAATTGGTTATGTTGATACACTAGTTACACTTTTGTAACATGGTCAAATTGGTTATGTTGATACACTAGTTACACTTTTGTAACATGGTCAAATTGGTTATGTTGATACACTAGTTACACTTTTGTAACATGGTCAAATTGGTTATGTTGATACACTATTTTACACTTTTGTAACATGGTCAAATAGGTTATGTTGATACACTAGTTACACTTTTGTAACATGGTCAAATTGGTTATGTTGATACACTAGTTACACTTTTGTAACATGGTCAAATTGGTTATGTTGATACACTAGTTACACTTTTGTAACATGGTCAAATTGGTTATGTTGATACACTAGTTACACTTTTGTAACATGGTCAAATTGGTTATGTTGATACACTAGTTACACTTTTGTAACATGGTCAAATTGGTTATGTGGATACACTATTTACCCTTTTGTAACATGGTCAAATAGGTTATGTTGATACACTAGTTACACTTTTGTAATATGGTCAAATTGGCTATGTTGATACACTAGTTACACTTTTGTAACATGGTCAAATTGGTTATGTTGATACACTAGTTACACTTTTGTAACATGGTCAAATTGGTTATGTTGATACACTAGTTACACTTTTGTAACATGGTCAAATTGGTTATGTTGATACACTAGTTACACTTTTGTAACATGGTCAAATTGGTTATGTTGATACACTATTTTACACTTTTGTAACATGGTCAAATAGGTTATGTTGATACACTAGTTACACTTTTGTAACATGGTCAAATAGATTATGTTGATACACTAGTTACACTTTTGTAACATGGTCAAATTGGTTATGTTGATACACTAGTTACACTTTTGTAACATGGTCAAATTGGTTATGTTGATACACTAGTTACACTTTTGTAACATGGTCAAATTGGTTATGTTGATACACTAGTTACACTTTTGTAACATGGTCAAATTGGTAATGTTGCTGCAAGCATATATATAGTCACAAGGACATATTGTTAAATTTTGATACTTTATTGCCTTTTTTACAGTATTGTCTCAAGCATACGTCAGTTATGTTGATACAGTATTACAACGTGTCTTACAATTTTGACGCAACGCTTCGGCCGTAATACTAGAAAAGATCATGACGCCTATCAGCAGATTCGTTTGGGTAGGGGGTGTGTGGGTTCGGGGCACAAATCCCATACGCTGGCGGCCCAACCCGCCCCCCCTTGTTTATTCGCAGGGAGGCTTGGATAGTTGGTATTGGTTATTTTTAAAACCAAATCTATAAATAACTTACGTTTTGAAGGGTTGCCTGGGGTTGGGGTGGTGGTGGAGGAGAAATGCTTTTTTTTACCGTATGGGGGGGGGAAACAAACACAGCAAATTGTTTTACTAATCTTTTAGCATGTCATTTTTAGCTGTAATGAAAATGCAAAAGAATAGTATTAAAAAAATAATAATAAAATGAATGGATAGAAGTTTAAGAACTTTACATAATCTCTCAACCCGCTTAAAACCATGAGCAGGTTAAATAGAAGAGCACATACACTAAAACAATATTTTGAAGGGTTTACACTTAAGAAAGGGGTATCAACTCATGAAATTCAACCAAACCCAACTTATTCACATAGAAAAGTGCCAACACTCCAATGAAACCCCAAAATTGTGGTTTGACTTGGCTGGTTGCTTAAGATAGTAATATTTAAGTCGCGTCACAGCTGATGAGGCTCTGCGCGCCACTGTGGCACGCGTGCCATAGGTTCGCCATCACTGCCCTATACCAGTGATGGCGAACCTTTTTGGGGCCGCGTGCCATAGGTTCGCCATAACTTTCATAACTCATTGAGTAATGTTCTTTTTTCATACTAAATTTTAGCGGAACAATGTTTTGAAGCATAAATGAAGTAGAATCAATAAGCGATCAAAAGTTTAGCATAGTAAAATATTACGAAACTATTTTTTCTTGTTCAAGTCCAATAAGCTGTCTTTATTTAACGAAGAATTAACAAATGGCCGATAAGATACTTCCTTCACAATATACCTACATTTACATATTGACTCGTATCTTTTTACTAAACTTTTATTAAATTTATCCACAGTAAAGACTCAAATATTTCTATTAATCGATTTCCGCCATTATATGTCAAGGCCTATCATACGAGCCAAGCCCCTGTTGTTTACGTGTTTCAGCCGTAACCAGGTCACGTTAATGGTGATAGGCCAGGAACGGTTCCGACAGTTGCAAAATAAGGAAGCCATCAGGCACGGCTGACCTACATGCACGGAAATTGTTAGTACGAACGGCGTAGGCGTAGACCGTCTATGTTTGGACCATGACGCAATCAGGAGTGCTTCTCTCACCTGGTTTACTGTGCAGCGGAGGAGTGCGATGATATTTAATGAAAGCTTTCTACATCTCTTTAATGACGCGTGTTGACAGGAGACGACGATTGCTTGTTGACGGGACTACTTAGTTTGTGACTTAACAATTATTTTCTGCTTTTTCTTACGAGACTCTACATTCCTCACTGCAGCTAGGCCTCATCTTTTTACAAAAGTTTTTTTTGTTCAATTTATCAAAGGTGCTGTATTACATTGTTAACCCATTTCCTTGTCAACAATCGTGTTGACACATCTACTGCTTGTGATCACCATGACAACGCTGCATTTTCCCCAGCCACCACAACACGCCCGAGACTCAGTCACAGCCAAGGCCAGGAATCCGGTAAACGCATATCTCACATTTTAGCGGTACTCAGAAATGCCCCCTTGCCCCCCCCCCTTCCCTACGCCCATGAATCCCTGTACTAACATAATATGGATGTGAAAGATGGAAATCCACTCAAGCTATAGAAAAGAAATTAGTTGCCTTCGAGAACAAATACCTCCGAAAAATTTTGAATATAAAATGGAGTGATTTTAAATCAAATGAAACAATAAGAGAAGAAACAAACCAAGAATATGTGTCAACCTTTATAAGGAGAAGGCGTTGGAATTATATCGGTCATGTTCTTCAAATGAACGAGAGAAGACTACCACGGCAGGCCTTCATATGGACACCAAAAGGCAAAAGAAAACAAGGAAGACCAAAAGAAACACTACGTAGAACAATCAAAAGAGAAAGCTCAAGCATGGGTGTAAGAAATAATCAAGACCTAATACAATTGGCGACGGATCGTCGTAAATGGAAATCAATGACTTCTGCCCTATGTGCCGTCTTCGGCCCGAGAGGAACTAACTAATAAATAACAAATAATAATAGGTGGCGCTGTGATCGATTTTGTTTTATAGTGCTGCACCAAAAATAACACTTTTCGAACGTTCCGCATAAATTGTTCAATATGATAATAAATGAATCAAATAAAAATAAATAAAATAAATGAAAGTTCTGTATTACGTTATTTTTTTTATCTGATGTGTATTTATTTTGAAAACTTCCGTCATTTTTGACGGGTGATACACTAGTTTAATATATAAAGGGTAACAATTTTTGGTTTTATTCAAGTTGACGACATAAAAATTACACGCAGAGGCGTCACTGGGGTTGGTGCCACACGGTGCCGTAGCCCATGGTGTCACCCCTTCACAACTTTCCCCCATAGACCTCCTCCCAGTCTGCCATTGCCGAATAACTGGAAAATATAGAATTTGACATTTGGTGTCACCAGATGTGGTCCACACACCCCCCCCCCGTGGCGCCTCTGAAGACAGGACTTCTTATATTTCAATTAAGTTTCACATTTTGACACGAATCATGTCGGTTGTGCCAATACTCGGCGTCGTACGAAGACAGCCGGGGCATGGGAGCGGGTCAACTTGACCTTTCAATGAGAAAGAGGAGGACACACTTGGAGGCTTGTATTACAAGAAGCAATTTTACCCCCCCCCCACCCCACACCCCAATTTCCCGCTTAGCACTGTGATGCCATTAGCACTGGCTGGAACAGTTACGGAACTTTTATGGACGGTCGCACTTATTGACCTCGGTGGACGATAACACTCTCCCCCCCCACCCCTTTTAACACTTTTCTTATTCCGTATGCAAGATCAAACACATACAAACACATACAAACACAAACAAACATATTCAAGCATTAACACATGCAACCACAAACAAACACATACAAACACATAGAAACACAAATTCTCATACTTCCCGTCCGGAATTCGGGCTTGGAATGGGTTGCCTAAAGAAACCAGGAAAACCAATAACCTCTATCAACATTTAGAACTGTATTAAAATGCACGACTAGACATAAGCCATGGATAAGCGTATGACGCAATAATCTGCTGTATAAAAGGAGCACATTTAATAGATAAGATAATATAAGATAAGATAAGATAGCAGGCTGCAATATAACTAGCTAATAACTCTTTCTACCCCCCCCCTTTTTTGGACATGTCTACATAGGCGGAGGTCTTCACAAGATGACTACACTACAAGTATATGCAAATAGATCAGGCTTGGATGAACCTATAGGCAAACAAGGCACGTGCCTTGGGCACCAAGCGTTTGGGGGGGCACCACAAGTCCTCAATAAAAATGTGTATATTGTCCATAATCGACATGATGTTAGAAAATCGCAAATGTAATATTAAATTAGACAGGGGCGAATTAAATGGAAGGCTGATTGGGCTAAAGCCAAGGGCCCCCAATGATTTAAAACTAAATTAAGGGACCCCAAACTTATTAAATTGTATAATTAAGTGGCTGGACAGGGCTCCAGGTGGAAATGCAGCCAGGTGCCCCGTGCAATCTTAATCCATCCCTGAAATCGCTTTTAAAGGGACAAATTAACCACCACACATTGCGAAATAAGGAAATTCTGGAAAAGGAAATCCTTCTTATGTATCCCAAACTATATGTGGAGAACTGATTAAAATTATGTCCCCAAAAGTCCATCAAATAATTATAGATGAAGTAAAGGCTTCCGGTTATTTCAGCTTGTCAATACCCGATGTTTCACTTATAGATCAGTTAAGCGTTGTTCTTCTATATGTGGTAGATGGAGAGCCCATTGAGCGCTTTTTGACTTTCTTGGAGCTGCAAAGTCACACCAGTGAAGGTATGGCTAAGCAAGAGTTGCAGTACTTACATGAAGTTTGCAATATTGATTTTGCGAAATGCAGAGGTCAGTCCCGGATAACGCAGCTAATATGTCTTGGTATTACAAGGGCATGCAGAACAAAATTCTAGAGGAAAATTAGTTTTCTATCTACATATCCTGTGCTACCCATTCACTAAATCTGGTAGGCAGAAGTGCCGTTGACTCTTGTTTAGAGGCAGTAAACTTCTTCCATACAGTGCAACTGATCGATACTTTTTTCTCAGCTTCAACCAACTGATGGAAGATTCTGAAAGGATGCTTTGTGGATTGAACGCTGGTAAACTCTCTTTCCGATACCAGATGGGAAGCACATGCTGTTGGAACTAAAGTTATTCTAAAGTCTCATCCTCAGATTATAGAAGTGTTAGAGTGTTTACAATAAGACCTGTCACAGAAGGGGGGACACCAGAAGAGAAGCAGACAAAATTGCAAAGACGATACAAGAATTAGAATTTGCTCTCACGCTTGTCTTTTGGGAAGAAGTGTTACATTTTCCCAGATTCAGTCAAGCTCTACACTACAAAATGAGCACGTGAACTTGAAAACGTGTGCTGATTTGTATTCTTCACTAGCAGATCCCTTGCATGAAAGACAGTGGTCATTGATGGTGATGCCCCTGAGGCATCTCTGAAAGCCAGATAAAAATTCGTATATTTGGTTTTTACGCCGTTGTTGACAAACTTGAGACAGAGACGGTTAGATGAGGATAGGTATATAATGATATAGCAGTTATATTTTCTTGTCTGGTCGATGTACCACAAACATCTCGGTGTTATATAGGGCTAATAAATGCTTATCCTGAAGATCTGAACAATAATTTATATACTGAACTAAAAAAGTTACACTCATATATTCGCCACAAGTTTCGTGCATCAAAATCTGAAAACAACACGTTGAGTCATGCAGAATTATACAAAGTAATAGAGACAACATTCGGTTTGCTTTTCCAATGTAGAAATGGACTTGCGCATATTTTGAACATTAATGTTTACGAACGTTTTAACTGAGCGATCTTTTTCTTTGTTAAAAGGTACCAAAAATCCAAGTAGATCCATAATGAAATAAGAAAGGCTGGATTCCTTATTTTTGCTGCTAATTGAGACAGACATTTTGCGCAAAATTAACTTTGATGATGGACTTTGACAGATTTAAATCTAGAATAAAGAACTTTAAAATGTAAAGGTTTTCTTTCTCTGAATTTCTCATCTATTAAAAAAATTACAGTATGTTTGTCTATTATTATTACAAAATTAATTAAATATTAATTTTAATACAGAAATAACTTATCGTACGTTTTATTTGAGTGATACTAGTACAAACATATGTGTTAACAGCGGCGTCACCAGGGTGGGTGTTATCCAGTTCGGTAGGGCATGGTGTCACCCCCTCACAACTTACCCCATAGACCTCCTCCGAGTATGCCAATGCCAAATAACGAGGCATACAGAATTTTACCCTTTGGTGTCACACAGTGCGGTCCGCAACTCCCGCAATCCCTTGTGACGCCCCTGTGTGTTAACAACTGTTTCGTTTGTTAGTTGGTTTGCTTAATATTGAACATATCAACGGTCAGTGGGGGATCTTATCTTATCTTATCTTATCTGTTTCAGACGCTCCTTCTATACAGAAGATTAGAGTTAATTGCTTTATGTATGATTACTACTTTACTCTTGGTTCTTCTATCCTCTAGTCGCTACAAGGTTTAATGATTTAACTAATGGTGTTATTCTAGTCAGTTTTGAATATTCTCCAGTAATGAATCTGGCAGCTCTTTTTTGGATTTGTTCTAGTTTATCAATGTTTTCTTTGGTGGATCGGGGCAGAAGGGGGCACCCATATGGGTTTCTGCCTCGGGCACCAAGATGGCTTAATCCCGGCCTGAAATAGATGTGGCCTTATGAACATCAACAGAGTCTCAATGGCTCATTTATTATTATTAGTAGTAGTAGTATTATTACATATCTGGTTCAATTCAAACCACTGCTAAATAAAATATTTATATAAAAAAGTTCGCCTTCCCACTCCCACCCCCAACCTTGATATTTATTTTGGGATCCGCCACTGTGACAGGACAGACCGCCCGCCAAGACTTACTTACACAGTGACGTCACACGTCCCGGCTAGTGTAGTTATTACACATCATTGAATAAGACTGGGCACCCCCCCCACCCCCACCCTTCCCCACCTTCCGTGTCCTTTCAACGCCGCGGCCACCAATTATCAAACAGAGCAGCTCCTGCCCTATTGAATTGTGTGACCAGCCGTGACCAGCGGAAGTCGCATTCTTTTGTAAGACCAGCAATGCCCGAGTCGAGGTCAGCACAGCCGGACACGACAGCTACACGTCGCTAGTGAACACCTCTGATGTGAGACTGCTGAGACTGATACACAACCACATGTAAGTCATTTTTTTGTGTGTGGATGAAATCGTTTTTTTTTCCCCTCCTTTCTTTTTATTATCCTACCTGTTACAGACGCGCCTTCTATGCAGAAGATTATTGCGTCCTACGCTTATTATTGCATCTACTTTGTCAACGAAGTATGCATCAAACTAAGCAAGTAGATTTTCTGTCAAAATTTCAATCTTAGCCCTTGCGCTAAACCTTTCACGAAGAGTCAGTGAAAACCAGACAACTGGTGGACATAATATTTGACTCTTTTGTGTTTTATTTAAATATTTACGGTACTGTGCCCCACTTTGACACATGCGTTGTTCAATGCCACGTCGTCACGGTGTAAGAACCGTCAACAAATAGTTACACGTTCTGTATATATATTAGCACGCTCACATGACCCGTCTCGTCTCATTAACTTGACGCTAGTGTTGTGCGGGGATCAAATCTCAGGGCCGTTTATTATTGTAACAGCGATGATCGCCTCCCATTGATATGATAATCATATGCATCCCACATATCTGTTCATTTCTGTTTCCAATCTTTATTTTTTTCATTGTATTGTTAGTGTGTATATAACCATCTTTGGAGATTTACAGTTTTGTAACATTTCTGTTAAAACTGATTAATGTAAAAACGATCAAAATTGGAATTCACTCTACCCGCTGCTGCCTTGTCCTTACGATTACTTGTAAAAAACTCTGGAACATTCGTATGCCACGACAAAGTGCATTTGACCGTCTTTATGGCAGGAAAATATCCTCCAGCAACAATGTGCCGCAGCGTTCTCGGTGAAATTGGAAGATACATTTTAAAAAATCAAAGTAACATTTCTAAATTTTGCTAAAACATAAAAGGCGTGACTGCTATCCTTTTCCTGGCTACTCCTCCGTTACTCTACCGGAAATATTTTATTTTCTTATTATCGGCAGACACCATTCATTCTGGCAAGTTTTCTGAATGAAACCTTTATTGTCTTGCAAAACCCATTTTCCTCCTCGCCCTTTCGACCACGTCTCACCTGAGGTCTGCCCGCCATGCCCGTTATCGAGTCAGACAAGGCAAATCAATAGAGGAGTTCAATGAATGTAGAATTGCTCTCTCTTGGAAATGATCAGCTACTTAGAGGCGATCTGCCACTTAGGTGCTCTCCTTGCCCATCCCATCCCGTCTATACGTGGGGGGACGTGGTGATTCTGTTTGGCGCTTAAATAAACATATTATGTTTTCCTTCTCGAAGATGATCATGTTGTTGAAACAGTTATTATAAACTAAAATATAAGTTATACAATCTTGATTTTCCCCCCCTAGAAAATAAATTCCCACTTAAGATATTAATTATCTGTATCTATTACCATATTGAATCATATTGCCTTTTTCCTGGTGCTTCTTCTTTAACCCTCTATTTACGCACTTTTAGGTTTTCATGGGAAAAAAATATTTGATTGGATATTATATGTCTATTGGACATATATAAACATAATATGGAAGAAAAATATACTATTTTTATAAAATTGTGGATTTTATTGGTATGTTACCATATGGTAACAGTGCGTCTAAAAGGTAAAAAAAAAGGTAACACAGAATATATAAGGAACATGACAACTATAATAATTTTAAAAGATGCTGATTTAATTGTGAACACCAATAAGTGTAAACATTAATTTGATTACAAGTACATTTTTATATGTTGAATATACTGCTTCAATAATTCATGAAAATAATAGTAAGGATAACAAAAATCATTATTTTACAACATATAAAAGAAAATCTAATAATATTTTTTAATAAAATAACTTCATAAAGGCCAGTAAACATGTATACACCTACATACAAATCTAGTTTGAGTCTACTGAAACTGTTTGACTTTTGCGTCTTGAAAGTTGAATATTACATCAGTACATGTTACTAATTTTTTCACATTCATTCTAAAAAAAATTCCCTGCAATTGATCCCTTGCATCTTTCTTTTTTGTAAATTGGCTCAGGAAAATGCCCAACATAGTCAGGTCTTACTGGTATTTGTTAAACAACTGCAGTAGGATCTCTCATTTCTTTGGCTCTATGATGAGCACATTTTCTAACCCTACTTTACCTTTTTTCATTAGGCATATTGCGATCTGTGTCTTGAAATCAAGTAGAGAAAGGATATTTGTTTGGTCCCAATCTGCATTACTACAGGCATTCCTATAGATCAGTCATGCCTAAACTACTGCCATATTCATATAATATCCACTTGAAAAACAATCATTGCGTGTTGTTTATTTCTTACTTGTAACATTGATAACTAGACGGAGCACAATGTTTCCAGAAGCTCCTATAACCAATTCTATTTTACACGGCAGAATTTTACAGAAGTATCATTCAAGTTATGAATCACTCCAGTAATAGAACAACACACACATTTTTTAAACTGTTGGGGTTATATTGTTTTAGATATATTTTTATTAGCCACCTTGTCATAACGAGTATCAATTCCCCAGTAACACCTACTTTTGGCATTTGAACTATGATGCTCATCATAAATAAACTCCAGTAAACTGCTCCAGTTCATTAGACATCCAAATATTGGTTCATATTTGTCTGAGCTCTGTAAATGTTTGATTGTATTACAAAATTATCCATTATTTATTCATCAATAATTTCCCTAAAGTAGTCTATAGGATTTTGATGCTCTTTTGCAACAGCGATAAAACAAAACAAAAACAGGATCTTGAGGAAAGAATTCTGCTGCTAAGAAAATTTCCATTTGATACTTTTTGCCTGTGGTTGGACATGCAGTACCTAAAAAATTACCAGGTGCTTCATTCATTTCCCTCTCAGAGACTGGTGTTGTTGAGTCTGAAAAGGACAAATTGAATTATTATTTTTTTAGTGTTTACGTCAACAATTGTATTGAATGATATTTAATTATTCTTTCAAAAGATATAAGACATAATATTTTATTTTTCAAATTATGTAAATTTACCTGAATCTCTGTTGTGCTCTGATTCTGGATTAAAAGTTTCATCTACATCATCGTCATCTTCCTAAGATAGTTCATTATCATCTGGGTCCTCAGGAATGGCACAAACATGTACACTCTTTATTTTTTCCATGAAACCTTGATGGATACAAGACTTTGGTATTTGAATTCTTGAGAGGAAAAAAAACAAACAAATAGAAAATGTACAAAATATATATGTTGTATATCATTGATTATCATCCATATTTCTAATTCTATTTATAATTCTATTTATAAAAAATAATTTTAAAATTATTTTTAATTTAACATTAAAGATTGTAAAACTTGTTAATTTTATAAAAGTATAAAAGGCTAACATAAATATTTGATATTTATAAATATTCTATAATAAAACACTATTTATATCGCTTATAAAATGTTAGCTTTGGTATGTTGTCATTTTCCAACAAGAAAAACCACCCCAAAAAAAATAACCACATAGACGCACTGTTACCAAATGGTCACATACCATTTTTTTCAAATTTTATCAAACGTTGATGACAAATATCAAAAATAAACTTACATAATTATTGTATAAACATTAATGTTACCATTTAATATTTTTTTGAACAGAAACTTTCATTATGCGATAAAAAACGAACACTTGTACTTACTAGATTCGGTAGACACAAGTGTAGCCCACTGTGACCAAATAAAAGTTGCTCTTACAAAAATACGAAATGGTCTAAGTGAAGAGTTCTCCGGTATAAAAGTTCAAAACATGATAAAATAAAGGGGAACCAGTCTGAAAAATTAAAAACTAATCCAGCATTAGTGAAATAATTATTATTTCGCTTGTTACCAAATGGTCACATTGTGTAATAGAGGGTTAAGATTATGTTGATTGCAGTATTCGTCTGTCACTTCTTAGCTTCTTCGTTTACTTCAATGTATCTTATAGTATCTTATCTTGACTTCGCTATCCAGCCGCCTTATCTTATCTTAACATTACTTGTATATTATCTTATATTATCTGTTTACAGACACTCCGTTCTTTAATGAGGATTATTGCGTCCTACTCGTATCAATGGTTTATGTCCAGTCTTGTATTTTTTAAGAGTTTTAAAATGTTAATAGTGTGTTTGATTCCCTGGTTTGATCAGCATCCATTTCAAGTCCGAATTCAAGAAGGGAAGAACGAGCATGTGTACATGTTGATCTTGAATACAGAATAACAAAAGTGTTTGTATGCAGATGTCTATGTTAAGGTTGTATCATATTATCTTTGTGCTTTATCCAAGATATGTATTTTTACTACTTGTTCGCATTGTTCTTTTATACTCAAGTGTTTCTAAGTTTTTATGATTTAGCAAATGGTACATACTCGTTTTGGCATTATTTACTGCTTGCTGCACCAATAAAACCCGGAAGGCCATCATGCTGTCTTTTCTTAAAACGCCAAACAGTTGAAGCGCGAACTCTAATTACAATTTCATGATGACGTCATCCAGTCATGATAGATTTTTATAGAGGATTTGGCTATTCTTAATCGACGATTATATAGGCAATACAAAGCATAAAAATGACCCAGCTGCTAAATAAACTCCCAAAATACCTTAAACCGGGAGACGTTAAACAGAACCAGTCTACCTTACGGCATCTTTATTGATTTATCATTAAATTATTTTTTAATCATAATTTTCAAATTTACATCAGGTAAGTTGCCTTTACTTTTTTTTTCACTAGGTCACGTCTTAGAATTGCCTTAACAAACAATTCCATAAATACAGTGTGTGAGTAAACCACGTGTTCATATTTAACACCGCCTCCTCAACCCCGCCGGAGACATTTACACCTCAGCCTAGTATCACTGTAACGCAAAACACGAGTAACCACTGTTACGTCCGCAAGATGTCATTGACTCTCTAACTTACAATAAAGTGAGAGAAATGATTAAATGGCAGATTTAACTCAGTAACTGACTTTAATTCTTAATTTAATGCAGTGAATATAATAACAATTAAACACACGATACCTTGTGGTTAGGAATAAACAGTAAATTTAGTTCAACTCTTAACCTAATATAGATCTAACAATAACGACTAATAACACTAGTTATACTGTGCTGTCCAACCTTTTTGACCCCGCGGGCCAATTTTTTTTCCCTATGAGGCCGGGGCGGCAAGCAATTAACGTCTTAGGAAAATTATTAAATGGATAAATACTTCCTACCTTATGTAACTTGTCTCCTCATCAATACGAAAAATTACTTGAATAAAAACTGTAACACATCTCTAATGTGATATTTGGCTTTGAACTGTACTTGCAATTTTCTTAATTTGGGTTTTCGTATTCTGTAACTGCTGCTCTTATTAAGTTTTCCAAATGCTCATCAGTCAAAGCGTTTCGTATTTTAGATTTTATATTATTCATGATGGAGAATCCAGCTTCACAGACGTAGGTACTCCCAAACATGGTTAATATTTTTTCTACAACTTTTCGATAGTTGCGAAAATTCGTCTGCAGAAACATATGTCATCCAGAATTCAGTTGGCGACGAATTCGTATGTTTATTACGAAGCGGCGTGTTATGCTGAATCTCGATGACTTCAAGCTGCACTGCACCTTCTTCTGCTCCTAATATGGTCATTTTCGAGGCTATATTAGAGACATCACTAGTAAAAGGATTTTCTACAAAAAGCAAAACAGGTGTAAGATTTCGAATATCTTTAAATCGGTCTGTGAAATCCAGCTTTAACTTTTCTAATAAAAGATAGAATCGCTCATTTAGTTGGACAAGCTCTGGAAGTTGTTGTAGCAGCTTGGCAAGAGCTGGATAGGATTGGAGTGAGTAAGAATTAGACTGATTTAGTATGGGTGATGAACACATCGAGCTTGGCTTCAAAACTAACCTGCCCCTGATTTTCTCACATGTAGTGTATGAGTAAGATTGAAACGTCCTTCCGCAATTTTACATTAAATTTATTCCGGTGCAGCTCGTGAGGTTGCGTGCTGAGCAGCAAGGTTTTCTTGGTTTGATAGATATATGATTCAGGCGTTTCACGTGAATCATGGGGCAACGTGGGATTACCATGACATCCGATAAGACGCTATCAAGAATTATTTCTGTTATCTGTCAGGTCGGGCGTGTGGTCAGAGCGGAGTGTCAGTGACGGCTACAACGGCAAAGTTAATGTTCAGTTGGTTCTAGGAATAGGGAATGTTTAATAATAGAGGTCAAGGATAATGAAATGATACATACTCTCGCAATCATGCTGCCCTTACGGTAATCGCAACGGAGTGGTTATCCCAGATCGCTGAATAATTTTCAACGTGGTTATCCCTGCGAATTCAGCGAATAACTTTGAAGTTATCCCCAGAATACTGTGGCCATTCGGACCCGGGTCTCCTCTATACTAACTTTGAGTGAAAGTCTAATCCATCACTCTTCGTGCCGTATGGTAAGTGAGCGCTATGGTCATGACGCCGCCGCCCCTCGCTACGCTCCCGCAGCGTTCTAGTATTCTCTTTTATGACACCTTTGTGTTTAATTTTTTGTGTGTTTAATTCTCTTTACAGGGTTCAATTTTTAGATGGGAATCATTTTTAAATTTTCATTTTAATTTTTAAAAGAAATAGAATTCTATTATAACCCTTTTGTTATTGCATACTATTTAAATAGGACTCCTCGTTTCATCCCACTGCGACGCACGACATTGGTAAGCGGCGGTACGCAATTTGACATATACTGCCGATATTGCTAAAACTATAAATAATATAGTACTAATAACCTATATTATATATATTATATATATATATATATATAATATATGATATATATATATATATATATATATATAATAATATCTATTAGATAGATTATATATCCTTATAAGTATAAAATAATTATAATGGGCCTATATTCTCCAGAACGACATGGACTGTAAAACCTAATATTACCGCAGGACCGCTAAAGGAATTGAGGCCCTAGGCGAAGTGAATTTGGTGGCCCGAAATAAAAATTAAATAGAACAATTAATAAAAATGAAAAATTCTTGTGTGAGGCCCCATTAATGATGAAACTAATCGTAGGCCCTATGTTGAAGGGTTTAAACACTTCAGAAACGGTTTTAACAACTATTTTAAATATGCTTCTAGAAATTAAATTTGGATACATTCAAACTCCACGTACACATAGAGAGGTGAACACCCTAAACGATTTATTTTTAAAATTTAAAAAAAAAAATGTTTGATTAATAAATATGAGAATACGAAACAATTAAAAACCCTGAGGACCATAAATGCGATAACGGCCCCCACGAGTAGACCACTCACACCGGAGCAACCGTACGAAATAATTCATTTCATCTTTAAAGCCAACCATTCAGAGCTGCTTTATAAAAAATTCTTATCATTTACCACCATTCTATAACATTTACACTAAAATAGTCCCATATCACCTTACACACGCTTGATAATCCCTTTAACTCCATTAAATCACTTTTCAACAGAACGTATACGAATTCATTTTCGACAGCTATCGTGGATAATGATTAACGCTCGATTAACCTCCTAGGTTAAAATTATGGCGTTCATTTTTGGCTAATACAAAATCTCTACTCTCCGTTTGTTGTATCGACAACGCCTTAAGATAATCGTTACGCTTGACTGGCGATGACTGTTTGGATTTCTGGTGTATAACTTGCGGTCGTTATGACTGGTTAATTATTTTTTTACTTTAAAAAAAAAACAAACCAAACGAAAACAAAAACCAAATGGGAACAATTGTAAAATATACGGTCACACGGAAATAACTACTAATCTCTGTAGCAATGGCGAACATTGGCGTAGCGAGAGGGGTGCAGGAGAGTATCATATATGTCACACGAGAGCCAGCGTACAAGGGGTACCACAATGACATTTTAAATACAAAAAAAATTGATGCAGCTAAGTTTTTCATTTTATTGGTTGAAATTTATTTTGTGTTAGCTATTTATTTTGACTACTTGTTCGCTGAGGAATGATTATTTGCGTAAACGTGTCGTTACTTATGTTGACCCGCTTTTGTCAGGGAGGCCTACATAGTAACAAGTAAGTTCCCATCACAGATGGTTGTAGGGGATACCTAATGTTCCCCATTAGAGTTTACTCGGGGCTTGTTATTACCTCGAGGGTGCTTATCAATTCCCTTCCAGGGTCAGCGGAGGACTTCGTAGCGTATTCATTCTATATAAATGTGGATTTGCGCGGGCCTCGATCCCACAGCCCCGCCAGCTTTGCGAGGCGAGCGCACAACTTGCCTTCGCTATCCAGCCGCTAAGTAACCCTACAAAGACCTTGATTAAATCTGAACCCAGAGTGCCCAGAGTGACACAGTGTATAAGTCTTGACATGTCTAAGACCGTAAAACGTCCATAACTCATTGATAATGTTCCTATTTTCAGAACTAAATTTTAGCGGAACAATGTTTTTATTGAAACATTCATACAGTCGAGCAATAAGCTCTCAAAATTGTTAGCATAGTAAAATTAAGAAACTATATATTTTTCTCCGTTCAAGTCCAATAAGCGTCTTCATTTAACGAAAGTTAACAATATCTTATAGAGATACTTCATTCTCAATTTGGCTAATATTTACAATTGACTCGTATCTTTATATTAAATTTTTATGAACTTGTACCCAATAAAAAGACCAATAATTTTGTATTAAATGATTTTTTCCGAAATTATATTACAAGGCTATTACGCCACGCCCCTGTTGTTTACGTGTTTCAGCCGAACCGTGTCAGAGTAATGATATGCCCAAGGAAAAGTTTCAAGACAGAGAGCTGAGTGAGACGTGACGCGTCGAGCAAATAACCCGCTAGCCCGATTGGCGGAATAAGGAACCTTTGCCCACTGGCTGACCCAGATGCACGGAAAATTATCAGTTATGACCGACGTAGACCTCCAAAACGTCTATTTTGGACCAATGACCAATCAGTGACGTTGCTCAAGTATTTACCGTGCCGTGACGCGTGAGATTGATTTTTAATGAAAGCTTATACGACACCGTTTTTAAATGTCGGGTATTGACTGCGGGGCAACGATTGCACTGTTGATCCTGATGTTGCCCTGAATTTTAGCGCATTTGGAATGCGTGTGATCAAGGAAATATTGCTGACATCAGACCTCACTACTAATTAACGGAAGGTTTATACTTTAAGTCCCTGGGAAGTCTTTGTGTTACGTGTAGACTACCAACTACCTTTGTTGGCCCCACAGCCCATACAAGGCTTTTGCCACTCAGTCCCCACTCAATGCATTTCTTTTCCAAGAGTGTGCCTAGTTGCTGTAAATTCTTTCTCTACCGTCATTCCATATTTTAACACACAGAGTTCATAACTTGGGTGACACCAGAATATCACGCTGCCAAATCTATAAAAGATTCTTCCTTTATTTAATAAAAGATTTCAACACGATGCAAAAATAAACCTTGTAAAGGTAACTTAATTTAAATAGAGTACATTGCTGATTTTATTTGATCACACATCGGTTTCAAAGGTGCTGTTTACATGTTAACTCCATTTCCTTGTCAACAATCGTGTATGACGACATCTACTGCCTTTGTGACACCATGACAACGCTGGACTTTCCCCACCACCACAACACCGCCCGAGTTTTCAGTCACTAAACCAAGCCAGGAAATCCGGTAATGCATATCTCCACATTTTAGCGGTACTGTGCTGTTTGTCCCCACTTTGACACATGCGCGCTATGTGCAATGCAGCGTCGTCACGTGTAAGAATCGTCACCAAATAGTTACACGTTCTGTTATATGATTAGCACGCTCACATGAACGACCGTCTCGACACAGATTACTTGACGCTAGTGTTGTGCTGAGGGATGCAACTCTCAGGGTCTCGTTTATTATTGCAACAGCGATGACTCGCCTCCCATTGATTGATGATACATCAGTATGCATCCCACATATCTGTTCATTTCTTGTTTCCAATCTTTATGCATTGTATAGTCTAGAGTATATATACGCGCGCATTTTGGAGATTACAGTTTTGTAAAACATTTCTGTTAAACTGATTAATGTAATAAAAACAACCCGTAAAAACCAAGTTTTGACTATAAATCCTTTATGTACGAGACAGTAACTAAAAGAATGTTCATTATAATACGCAGCGCAAGACCATCCAAAAATACAAAATTGCAGTTGTGTCGTAAAACATGTTTAATATAATGCGCACCGATCAGGAATATGTTTATAAAAAGTGTTGTCAATAAAATACGCACCTTATTGCGCGACAGAAAGGTTGTTCAATATAATACGCACCGCGACGCTCTATCTCAAAAAATAGCATGATACATAGGAATAAATAAAATAATCTAAAAAATCAATAATTTAATTACGGTACATGCGATCGATCTGAAATTTTGATACATTGTTTTTATCATCGGTACGAAACTGCCTGCAAAATTTCAGCTCGCTATCTTGCGAGCAAGTGGGTTAAAAATCGATCAAAAGTTTTGGCGACAAGCAAGCAAGGCAAGCAAGGTCGCCGCAGACACCACGAGTTAATATAAAGGATTTAATAAAAAAACCCGTAAAAAACCAAGTTTTTGACTATAAATCCTTTACGTATGAGACGTAACTAAAAGAATGTTCATTATAACACGCAGCGCAAGACCATCCAAAAATACAAAATTGCAGTTGTGTCGTAAAACGTGTTTAATATAATGCGCACCGATCAGGAATAGGTTTATAAAAAGTGTTGTCAATAAAATACGCACCTTATTGCGCGACAGAAAGGTTGTTCAATATAATACGCACCGCGACGCTCTATCTCAAAAAATAGCATGATACATAGGAATAAATAAAATAATCTAAAAAATCAATAATTTAATTACGGTACATGCGATCGATCTGAAATTTTGATACATTGTTTTTATCATCGGTACGAAACTGCCTGCAAAATTTCAGCTCGCTATCTTGCGAGCAAGTGGGTTAAAAATCGATCAAAAGTTTTGGCGACAAGCAAGCAAGCAAGCAAGGTCGGTCGGCCGCAGACACCACGAGTTAATATAAAGGATTTAATAAAAAAACCCGTAAAAAACCAAGTTTTTGACTATAAATCCTTTATGTACGAGAAGTAACTAAAAGAATGTTCATTATAATACGCAGCGCCAGACCATCCAGAAAATACAAAATTGCAGTTGTGTCGTAAAACATGTTTAATATAATGCGCACCGATCAGGAATATGTTTATAAAAAGAGCTGTCAATAAAATACGCACCTTATTGCGCGACAGAAAGGTTGTTCAATATAATACGCACCGCGACGCTCTATCTCAAAAAATAGCATGATACATAGGAATAAATAAAATAATCTAAAAAATCAATAATTTAATTACGGTACATGCGATCGATCTGAAATTTTGATACATTGTTTTTATCATCGGTACGAAACTGCCTGCAAAATTTCAGCTCGCTATCTTGCGAGCAAGTGGGTTAAAAATCGATCAAAAGTTTTGGCGACAACAAGCAAGGGCGGCCGCAGACCCCACGAGATAATATAACGGATTTTTAAAACGATCAAAATAGGAATTTCACTATACCCGCTGCTGCCTTGGCATTACGATTCTTGAATAAAAACTCTGGAACATTACGATGCCACGACCAAGTGCAAATTTTGACCGTCCTTTGTGGCAGGAAAATATCCTCCAGCAACAATGTGCCGCAGCGTTCTCGGTGAAATGGAGATACAATTTTAAACATCAAAGTAACATTTCTAAATTGTTGCTAAAACATAAAAGAAGGCGTACTGCTATCCTTTTCCTGGCTACTCCTCCCCTTACTCTACCCGACATATTTATTTTTCTTATATATCGCACCCGACGAGCCATTTCATTCTGGCAAGTTTTTTCTGAAATGAAACCTTTATTGTCTACCCCCCCCCCCCAAACCCATTTTCCCCCTCGCCCTTTCGACCAAACGTCATCACCTGAGGTCTGCCTCCGCCATGCCCCGTTATCGAGTCAGACAAGGGCAAATCAAATAAGGAGTTCAATGAAATGTAGAATTGCCTCTTGGAAATGAATCAGCTACTTAGAGGCGATCTGCCACTTAGGTGATCTCCCTTGCCCATCCCATCCCGTCATGAGAGGGGGAAGTGGTGATTCTGTTTGGCGTTAAAATAAAAATATATGTTTTACTTCTCACAGTGAACATGTTTGTGTTGAAACAGTTAATTATAACTAAAATATAAGTTATACAATCTTGATTTTCCCCCCTTGAAAAATAAATGCCCACTAAGATATTAAATATCTGTATCTATTCCCATATGCCTTTTTTTCCGCCGTGCTTCTTCTATTAATGTTATGATGATTGCAGTATTCGTCCTGCACTTCTTTAGCCATTGTTCGTTTACTTTCAATTGTATCTTATAGTATCTTATCTTGACTTCGCTATCCAGCCGCCTTAATATTATCTAACATGTATATTATCTTATCTTACTGTTACAGACACTCCTTATTTGAAGAGGATTAATGCGTCCTACGGCGTATCAATTTTTTATGTCCAGTCTTTTCATTTTAAAGAGTTTTAAATGTTAATAGTGTGTTTGACTTTGATTCCTGTTTTGACAGCATCCCATTTCAAGTCCGAATTCCAAGACGCGGGAAGAACGAGCATGTGTATATGTTTTGATCTTGTATACGGAATAACAAAAGTGTTTGTATGCATATGTCTATGTTAAGGTGTATCATATTTTTCTTTTGTGCTTTACTTCCAAGATCTGTATTTTTTACACCCATCTTTAGTGCTTTATTTCCAAGATATAATTTATATTGCCTTATGAATTTTTACTACATGTTCTCAATTATCTTTAAAAAGCACATGAACAGTGTGTAAATTTTAAATTTTTATGATTTAGCTAATGTGGTACAGATTCGTTTTGGCCTTGTTTACTGCATGCTGCATCATTAAACACCCAGGGCAGGTCTTTATGTGCTTCTTAAGACGCCAAACAGTTCGCCGCGAATTCTAATTACAATTTTATGATGACGTCATCCACTGATGATAGATTTTTATAGGATTCGGCTATTCATTATCGGCGGTTATTAAAAAGCAATACGAAGCATAATATGACACAAGCTGCAAAATAAACTCCGAAACCTTAATCGTGATGTGTTAAACATAACCAGTCTACCTTCCGGCATCTTTATTGATTATCATTAAAATTATTTTTAATCAATACTATTTCACATTTACAACAGGTAAGTAGCCTTACATTTTTTTTCACTAGTGCACGTCTTAGATTGCTTACACAAACCAATCCTAACAGTACAGTGTGTGTGCGAGTAACCACTATTCAGATTTAACACCGCCTCCCCAACCCCCGCCGGAGATATTTCATCTCAGCCAAATATCACTGTAACGCATAACACACGAGTAACCACTATCAACAGTTATTTTACTCTCCGGTATGCTGAAGCAAACCTGCCATGATTTAGCCTGTTTGGGAACTTTACTAACTTTCTTGGGCCTACTTTTAACTCCCGAGATTCCGGGTAAGAGCGCCTGTCGTTGATATAAATAAATAAAGGTGTGGAGTTAAATAAACAACCCCGTAAAAACAAAGTTTTTGACTATAAATCCCTTATATATGAGAAATTACTCAAAGTATTAAGTTCAATATAACACGCATTGTGCGACAAACATTTGCAGACTGGAACTGACTGAACTCTCCTGACTTTAAAACCGGGGAAGGGGAGGGGGTGTGGACATTGATGGCTGGCGTGAAACTCAAGTGCACATGGAAGGCAGAACAACAACAAACTGTGAAATTGAAATCATGTACATATAGTTACATAGTGCTACGTCCGCAAGGGTTATTGACTCTCTAACTTACAATAAAGTTGAGAGAAATGATTAAATCTCAAATATTGTGGCTTTTTCCCCTTTTCTCCCACCTGATTTAGGTAGTTACAGAATTATTTTCTTTTAAATGAATAAACCCACAAATAATGGCATGTTATGCATTTTTGTGTTCACAATTGAATTATCTATTGATAGCAAATTTAACTTTATTTGTGTTACTGTAGCTTGAACTGTAATTTTTTAAAGATTTTTTTCATTTAAATTTGTACAGAACATCACAAGAACTGTCACTAAACTGTATGAAGGAAAAAAATAACTGATTTATTAGCAAGCATAAAATCTTTATTATAGCCATCAACAGTATCCATTTCTACATGGCATATCAAAATTCAAAGAATTTCGCTCATATTAAAAAAATGTAGACTATTATTAAATGGGTATCCTAACATTCATAAAGAGAGCCATTTTTTCCTTTATTACAAAAATTATAAATTTTAACATGGAAAAATTCTATAACTAAGCATTTATTGTCAGAAAATAACAAAATATCTATCCTATATAATAAAAGGCAAGTTTCATTGTACGTTCTGTCCGTCATCTATAGCGATTGGTCCCTCAAACACATATGACTCTTACAACCAATCATATTGAACACGTTTACGCGGACGTGCAAAACGAGTTATTTTTGTGCAGTATTTCTTCCAAGACTTTATTTTGAGTTATGCGCGTTGGGATTTATAGTCAAAAGCTCTGTTTTATACGAGTTATTTATTTTAACTATAATGAATAGTATTTTTGACGTGATGCACATGTATGCCGGTCGAGACGGCCTGTTGTTACATACATGCAAACAAACGGTGGCGGAAAGTCCTTGACGGGCTTGTTGCTAGTTATCTTATAAGCATTATTATCCTAAAAAAATCATTTTTCATTTGATAAAAGACGTTGAAAAACTATTAATTATGATATAAAATTAATAAGATGATTCCCTGCACATGATAACAAGAACGAATTTAATTTAAAACACCACATTAGTGAAAATTTCTTCTTTGTTCATATTCTAAAATAAGCTAATACTAGTAATATATTCAATTCTATTTTGTAAAATGTTATTCGGTAATGAGTGGTATATGGTTAAGAGTGGTCAGCCGAATATATTTTGCCTAACTCATATCTTGCTTCTTTCTTACCGGTATCATTCTTTCCTCAGTTGAAATGTTGGGTGTAGA
This sequence comes from Ampullaceana balthica, assembly GCA_944989445.1. Lineage (NCBI taxonomy): Eukaryota > Metazoa > Mollusca > Gastropoda > Lymnaeidae > Ampullaceana > Ampullaceana balthica. Next base: position 30,455 of record CALYLW010001708.1, on the reverse strand, counting down.
AAGATATAGTTTCATCACTTTCTTCTAGAACCATTGGAACATATATATCACTTCCCTGATTCTTTTGTATACCTCAATATTCCTTTTCGAACATTTCAGAAATATAAAATTTAAAGTCTAAAATTTGAACACATCTTGCACATAATCCTTTGAATAATAATAGTTCATTCCATTATCTAATTGCACAAGTCCCATGTTCCTTAGCATGTCCATGATAAGATGAAATGAGTTTCTGAACATTGTTGACTTAGGGAGGTGCATGGTAGCAACTGTTTGTATTCATTTGTGTGAACTGTTTGTATAACATTTGTGTGAACTGTTTGTATTGAGTTGTGTGAACTGTTTGTATTGAGTTGTGTGAACTGTTTTGTATTGAGTTGTGTGAACTGTTTGTATACATTGTGTGAACTGTTTGTATTGAGTTGTATAAGCTGTTTGTATTGAATTGTAGTGAACTGTTTGTATACATTTGTGTGAACTGTTTGTATACATTTGTGTGAACTGTTTGTATTGAGTTGTGTGAACTGTTTGTATTGAGTTGTGTGAACTGTTTGTATTGAGTTGTGTGACTGTTTGTATACATTTGTGTGAATTGTTTGTATACATGTTGTGTGAACTGTTTGTATACATTTTGTGTGAACTGTTTGTATACATTTGTGTGAACTGTTTGTATTAAGTTGTGTGAACTGTTTGTATATAATTTGTTTGAACTGTTTGTATTGAGTTGTCGTGAACTGTTTGTATACATTTGTGTGTGAACTGTTTGTATTGAGTTGTGTGAACTGTTTGTATACATTTGTGTGAACTGTTTGTATTGAGTTGTGTGAACTGTTTGTATACATTTGTGTGAACTGTTTGTATTAAGTTGTGTGAACTGTTTGTAATGAGTTGTGTGAACTGTTTGTATACATTTGTGTGAACTGTTTGTATTGAGTTGTGTGAACTGTTTGTATTGAGTTGGTGTGAACTGTTTTGTATACATTTGTGTGAACTGTTTTGTATTAAGTTGTGTGAACTGTTTGTATTGAGTTGTGTGAACTGTTTGTATTGCGTTGTGTGAACTGTTTGTATTGCGTTGTGTGAATTGTTGTATTCAGTTGTTGTGAACGGTTTGTATTCAGTTTGTGTGAACGGTTTGTATTCAGTTGTGTGAACTGTTTGTATTGAGTTGTGTGAACTTTTTATATTGAATTGTGTGAACTGTTTGTATTGAGTTGTGTGAACTCTTGTAGTGAGTTGTGTGAACTGTTTGTATTGAGTTGTGTGAACTCTTGTAGTGAGTTGTGTGAACTGGTTTGTATTGCGTTGGTGTGAATGTTTGTATTCATTGTGTGAACGGTTTGTATTCAGTTGTGTGAACGGTTTGTATTCAGTTGTGTGAACGGTTTGTATTAAGTTGTCGTGAACGGTTTGTATCAGTTGTGTGAACGGTTTGTATTCAGTTGTGTGAACTGTTTGTATTCAGTTTGGTGAACCGTTTGTATAAAGCTGATTGATCTGTTTGTATTGTTCTGTTTGAGCTGGTTTCATTGAGCTATATGAACTTTGTATTGAGCTGTCCACATAATAATTAAAACACAGTTGGCGGTAGAAAGAGCATTTCTCATGTTTCTGTTCTTTTTTTTCTCATCATGCGATAGAAAACTATTTTTATTTGTCAAGTTTCCGTTCTTCGCCTTCTTGTGTGATGTTTGATCCCGTCAGACTGTTATTATTTGAATCTCGAAAGGTATTTTTCTTTTAGCAGTGAAAGCTTGTTCATGAAAAACAGTTGATGTGTTGTTTTTTTGGTTCAAAACTTGTAAAGTCATTATTTTTAAGATTATAAAGAAATAGATACGACCCGTGGAGTAACATACGCCGCAGACTTGCTCATAGATAGTGCAAAGAAATGGGGGAAAGAATAGGCACAAACTACACGCACGAAGAATTCAGAAAAACGAGGGAGCGTTGAGGGGAGGGTTTGCTGACGTATTGATGGTCTCGAGCTGCGGTTAGCTACCTGCACCAAACTAGCTTGCCAGCCATAAACTGTGATTGGCCGACCCGATGGAGGGTTAGTTATGTTCGTTAAAAAAGGCCCGAAAAGAAGGGCACAACACAAACATTTTTTAAATATTAAAAAATAATGTTCCCGCTGAGGCATTGAAACACACTACCTCCCGCATGTAAATCGGAACGTGATAACTACATTACGTACCAACATGTTATTTATTCTGTGAAGGAACAACGCAAATCAACGCAAGAAGCATTGTTTGATCTCGAAACATGCCCACCTTTTTAACCCCACTTCACTTGATTGGTCGACCCCAGCGAGGGTCATTCGTCATGCTCATTTGCACACTATTCGCTCTGGTTCTAGTGAATTATATATATATAAATTAATGGTTAAATTTTAAAAAAACCGCAAAAAACCAAGTTTTGACTATAAATCCTTTATGTACGAGAAGTAACTAAAAGAATGTTCATTATAATACGCAGCGCAAGACCATCCAAAAATACAAAATTGTAGTTGTGTCGTAAAACATGTTTAATATAATGCGCACCGATCAGGAATATGTTTATAAAAAGTGTTGTCAATAAAATACGCACCTTATTGCGCGACAGAAAGGTTGTTCAATATAATGCGCACCCTTACACTCTATCTCAAAAAATAACATGATACATAGGAATAAATAAAATAATCTAAAAATCAATAATTCAATTACGGTACATGTGATCGATCTGAAATTTTGATACATTGTTTTTATCATCGGTACAGAAACTGCCTGCAAAATTTCAGCTCGCTAGCTTACTGAGGAAGTGGGTTAAAAATTGATCCAAAAGTTTTGGCGACAAGCAAGGGTGCAAGCAAGCAACCAGACACCACGAGTTAATATAAAGGATTTAAATTTTAAAAACCGTAAAAAAACCAAGTTTTTCACTATAAATCCTTTATGTACGAGAAGTAACTAAAAGAATGTTCATTATAATACGCAGCGCAAGACAATCCAAAAATACAAAATTGTAGTTGTGTCGTAAAACATGTTTAATATAATGCGCACCGATCAGGTATATGTTTATAAAAAGTGTTGTAAATAAAATACGCACCTTATTGCGCGACAGAAAGGTCGTTCAATATAATGCGCACCTCGACACTCTATCTCAAAAAATTAACATGATACATAGGAATAAATAAAATAATCTAAAAATCAATAATTTAATTACAGTACATGCGATCGATCTGAATTTTGAACATCGTTTTTATCATCGGCACAAAACTGCCTGCTAAATTTCAGCTCGCTAACTTACGAGGAAGTGGGTTAAAAAATCGATCCAAAGTTTTGGCGACCGACAAGCAAGCAATCAAGTGTTCAAACAGACACCACGAGTTAATATAAAGGATTTAAAAAGGAGCTTAAATGTTTACAGAATTAGCTCATTATTCAAAGTTTTCATTAAATCAGATATGATTTTAAAACAAAAACAAAAACAACCGTTGTTCCATCTGACATCTTTATGACAGTGAACCACATCAACACTGACTGATCGTTTTGGAATGTTCAATACAACGCTCATGAATGAAAAAAAGTAATGGGGGTGAGACTGCAATCAGGCTTTTAAAAAGGTAAATGCATAAAATAAAAACAGGGTATTAGTAGGCCTGACAGGACGTAACACAACAGCGAACGTTTCGGCAAAGAGCCTTCTTCAACGGACAAATAGTACACAAATGAAACGAATAAAACGAAATAATGAAAGAAAAAAAACACTTAGCTGCGGTGAAATCCAAGTAGTCCAGTAGAGATAAAGCAAGGAGAGAAAAGTAAGAGCTTAAATAGGAAAGGAAAGGGTGGGTGTGGCCAATCAATCAGCTTGTCAGTGCGAACACAACGTTGATCCCATGTGGTGTAAGAGTCCCATATTCATGGATTAGTCTATTCTCCAGACTGACCCGGCCGGGTGTGTTTGTACAAGAAACCAAGGCGGTGACAGACATGTCATCGACGCCCATGTGGTCCCGTCCATTGAAGTGTCGGGAGACAGGACACTGTTTGTCTTGTTTAATGGCACGTACATGTTCCGTGATACGGCAAGAGAGTAACCTCCCCGTTTCACCATGTACTTCAAAGGACAGCGCTTACACACAATGGTGAATGAAAGTAGAGTAAAAAAACATTTCTAATGTAAATACTTTTTTTAAAATTTCAATATTAATGAAATATAAACTCTAAATTTTTACCTCAAACTAAGCAATTTTTATACAAATACATAAACATCGTATAAAGTTAAAAAACATACAAGGATTTTATTAAGGGGCCGTCCGTCATTGACGTCACGCACCTAGGGGGGAGGGGGTCAATTTATTTGTGACGATGTGTAACGAGGGGGGCAGTGTCACATCAAAACTCCCAACCCTAAATAAAAGTTCCACCTAAATATTTGATTTCTTACAATTTATTTAATGACGTTTTACATGGCTTCACGCGTGTTACAATATTACACCTTACTAAAAAAAAACATACTGTAATGACCAAAAAAGTAAATTGAAACAAGCTATTTTTTTCAAATAGAAAATACAGCTTTTATGGGGGGGGGTGGGGTTCTGGCGTCATATTGGACGGGGGTTTTGTGAAGACGCGTGACGAGGGGGGGAGGGATGGGAGTAAAAATCGGCCACATTACGTCATTTTTGGACGACCCCTAAGACGTCATTCAACTCCATACCTTTCTGTTTTACATGGTCACATATAAAGATGGTTAAGAATCGATTTATATAGATATTTTGAATGTATAGATACAAGACAATAGGCAGTTTTATGTTGAGAGTGGAGCAATGGAGCATGGAAAAAAGGGACAAAATACAAAAGATAGATCGGAAAATTTCCGCCAGAACACATAACATGGTGAAAAAAAATATGACATCACAAAAATAAACAGAGGAATAAATTTAAAAATTACGTCACAAAACGAAACAGAGAAATATATTTAACACATGAAGTCACAGTCTAAAATAATGGATCAAATCCTCTAACACAAAAGCTGACAAAAAGACATAAGAGGAAGATCCACAACGTAATTTGAACTTTGGAAACTAAGATAACACCTCTGTTTCTTTGACTCTTCATGATGTCAGTGGTTCTTGTGATGTTATCGTTGGTCCCCGGGGGATACTCGTTTGGGCTTGAGTGTGTGCTCGATGGTTCTAATGATGTGCTTGGTGGTTCTGTTTGTGGACTCGGTGGTTCTCGTGTTTCCAGTTTGCCTAGGATGGAATGGGGTTGGACGCAGGCACTTTCCATTTTCCACAACCATGTCATCACTCTCACAACAGACAGTATCAGTGAAATCATGACAGGGCGCCTTTAAATGGGGGCGGCCACTATTAGCCCCAACATCACATATACCACATGGTGTGCACGCAGAATCTTTAGACGAAGATCCATTTTTTCTGTAGTGGAACTTATCACACAGAATTAGGGCATCTTTTGTCTTGGTGCAAGGCTCGGCCAAAATTTCGTTCTGCGTGAAAAAAAAGAAAACAAAAAACCCAATAAGATTATGGTTTGGTGTTTTGATCAACTTGATGATGTCAACGTAAAAGCTAACCCGGAAGTAAATTTCATTAAATAAAATCCGTTGGCGTAAGGGTGGTCATATTTAATATTATAAGCCGCACTTCCAGTATTTGTATTTTACTTTTATAATTTTTTTCTCTCAGGTTTTTGTCCTAAAAGTATTGTGGAGGACCGGGAGTGGAGTAATTGGCGGGAATTGTTTGTGAGTAGGGGGAGTGGTGTGGAGAGTCCAGTGACGAAAGGATTAACCATCGCAGGCGTGATACTTCGGGTCTATAGGATTGGGTAGATGAAAGACCTGCCGTGTTGCAGGTTGGCCTGGGGAATAGTTGCGAGTGGTGAGGGTATAGACCAGATGCTATTGCGTAGATCAAAGAGAGTACTGGAAATGTCTCAAAGTCAGGTCAACTGAATCTAGGTCGGCGGAAGAATATGTCGCACTTCTGGTAATGATGGTTTGGTGGAAATTTCGGGACAGGGATACTTCGGGTCGGAGGGAAAAATCAAATTCGGAGGGAAGTGGAGTGGGATGGGAGTAGCCTACAGAGACGGACGCACGCCAGCTACAGAATCGAGTGGACGCAGAAACAGTGTGAGTGGTAGAGCGAGTGAAGTTATAATATAGCGTATGTGGCATTCAAGCCAGTGCTCAATAAAGGGGATTAATTATTGTATCGAAGTCTTTGTGTTTGAGTAAGAGAGAAGAAGAGACAACGTGTGGCAATTTTTTTTAGTGTTTTTTTTCGCAGTATTTAAAAACAGTATCGCCAAAACTTACAATTTCCGTGTCAGCTCGTTGACATAAGGCACACGCATGTTGTCCTCCTTTTGCTGCCATTTCTGCTGTCATATATGTCCCATCTGGACATGGCTGGCAGCTGTCCGTGACAACGTCATCGAACCTTCCAGCCCCACACCTAGTGCCATTAGCAGTGACCTCCCTTGCCAATCGTAGTATTACGAAGATGGCGATGATCTTAAAGAACATCTTAATGAATACTGTTACAAGCAGTTTGAGCAACCTGTCAAATTAAATCAGAAAAACAACGATCCGTTAATACTTTTTGATTACTACATATGGTGCATATTTCCACAGTATGGCCTTTCTGAATTTGACGTTTTCGTAGTTTTTTTAAATTTGTATTTTAGTGAAACACGGGTTGGATGATAATATTGTGAATTATGATAACGTTATACCACATCATGTAAGTAAACTATTCAGAGAATTATGATAACGTTATACCATATCATGTAAGTAAACTATTCAGAGAATTATGATAACGTTATACCATATCATGTAAGTAAACTATTCAGAGAATTATGATAACGTTATACCATATCATGTAAGTAAACTATTCAGAGAATTATATAATTATGATAACGTTATACCATATCATGTAAGTAAACTATTCAGAGAATTATGATAACGTTATACCATATCATGTAAGTAAAATATTCAGAGAATTATGATAATGTTATACCATATCATGTAAGTAAACTATTCAGAGAATTATGATAACGTTATACCATATCATGTAAGTAAACTATTCAGAGAATTATGATAACGTTATACCATATCATGTAAGTAAACTATTCAGAGAATTATGATAACGTTATACCATATCATGTAAGTAAACTATTCAGAGAATTATGATAACGTTATACCATATCATGCAAGTAAACTATTCAGTGAAATGTGTAAAATTTAGAACCCACAAGACAAACAACGAAGTGGAAGACCCAAACAGACACGGAGGCGTAGTGTGTTGGATGAGGCAGAGAGAATAGGTAAGAGATGAGAATACTGTGAGACCCCGTGCAGAGAGCAATATGTTTTGCCTGAGGCTGACGCCTTAAATTCCGAAAAGGAAGAAAATTGGAAATATTAACTTATCGCTTATTTTGACAATTTTGTTAAAGAAATTAGTGAGATTCTACTTATGGAATCAATCGAAAGATGTGGAGTCAGGGACAATTATCTACTCTAACATCTCAAAGTAATCATCCTTATAAGGAAAAGATTATATAAGCCCTGAATGTGCGGATAAGGAAAATTTAAACTCTGAAGGAGAAGATAAAGAAAATATGAACCAGGAATGAAATGGATAAACATGTATTATATATAAAACCGAAATGAGAGTAAATAGAGACAGCAAAAGAGGTAAAGCTTCTAAAAAGGAATAAGTTAAATATAGTAAAGAGGTTAAGAAATTGTATTTTCCTATAAAATCATTTTAAGTTATATACGGTCTCTCTGTGAATACAAGCCATTTACTGCACCAAAACATGTCTATAGGTTACCAAAAAAGCACGTCTATAGGTTGCCAAAAAAGCACATTATCATCGAGGGTAACAACTTCTAAACATTTTAATAACATTTACTGTATTTAGTTTATAATACATATTATATATATAGTCAATCGCTGTGAAATCCCATTCTGTCACAGATCAACTTAGATAAACACTGCCTGATCAAACATAGAACACTCCGGAATTGTTAAGAGATGAAAGCCAACAGCCATTTAATGTTTATTTACCCTTTACCTTAAGCACGTCCTCTGTCAATTTGAGCGCGACTGGCTCGAGTGAAGCCACTGGATTAAATAAGTTTTGGTATTTCCCGCCGTGTCAACTCTACCGTCAGCCAATCGAATTCAACCAGTGAAGGGTCGCGGTAAATATGAAAAGCGCGCGAAGACCGTGTGGAATTAAGGGTAATGTTGATACAGTATATATAGATACACTAACGTCCCATGGTCACATTGGTTATGTTAAGACAGTAAAGTCATATGGAATATATTCTTATGTTGATACAGCATAGTCACTATAACAAATCGTTTATGTTAATATAGCGTAGTCACAAGGACATATTGATTATGTTGGTACAGTAAATTCACAACGACATATTGGTTGGTTTTTTAATACAATATTGTTACACGGATAAATCTATTAGATTGATACAGTATCACCACGTGTCTTAAAAAAATCGACATATCGATTGATACTTGGCCTAGTAAACACAACGCTTGGGCACTACTACATGTACCACATGAAAATGACGCATATCTGCATCGCCGTTTGGCGTGGAGGGTGTGGGAGGCGGCGGGGGAACCGGGGGGGGGGAGAGGTGGCTGTTTAAAACCCATTTACTTGCAGCCTACCCCGTACCAGGACATATACGTGGAGACTCTTACAGTTGGGTATTCTTTTGTTATTCTTAAAGTAGTTTCTAAAACTTACTTATGTGTCAAAGGTTGGCTGGCAGGCTATACTCATCTCTGGGCTTTTATTAGTTCATTCTACATAACGGGGGATGGGGGTGGGGGGATTCCTGTATTACTTGAATTGTCCAGTTTGGTTATTCACCCAATCCCCGCTACCCTTAAAATGTAATTTAAAAACAGAATTGATTGCTATCACTGTTGAAAAGGGGTTGGCGTCTACGTGGCTTGACAGACGAGTATGGCTGCGGAGCTGGCCGCAAACCGAAACCGACAACTCCTGGAAGGCAGCGCCGAAGCCCGATATGTTAGGTGTTAGGTGCTAGTCACATATGATCACAGTCGCTGCACGGATCTTAGGCAGAGCATCAGATACAATGCCGATGATGAAAACCACAGTACCCGTTGAGGGTCAGGTTATTCAAAAGCGACCGTTTCGTCCCTCTCATTTTCACTAGCAACGTCATTGAACGGTGCAGATTCAGGGCCAGTAGCGCCAATACGGATTAGAAGAAAGGTACAGTGAAGAACGTAGCGGACGCCAGCTCTGAGGAAACCTTCCGGTAGGCTAGGGCGGGACTGCTGAATTTCTTCCACATGTAGGATTGCTATCAACCTCATTCTAAGTCTTCGTCGATTTAGGGAAGCGTAAAATAACAATAATCTATAAATATAATTCACCAGAAATTAGGACAAGCACAAGACTAGATCAAATAATTATGACGAATGACCCTCGCTAAGGTTGACCAATCACAGTTTATGGTTGGCAAGGGTGGTGCAGGGTCGGGGACAGCTCACAACAACCGCAGTGCGCAAGTCTCGAGACCAAGAATGCGTCGGCGGTTCCCCCCCCCCATCGACGCTCACTCGCGTTGTTTTCATTTCTTCGTGCTGCTGTTTGTGTCCCTTCTCTCCCCCGTTCTTCTCACTATCTATGAGCAAGTCTGCGGCGTATGCTACGCCGCGGGTCGTATCTAGTAAGTATACATTGCTTTATGGAACCAAGTCAAGCGACGCGGTTTACAACAACAATTCTGAATGAATGAATGCAGAGTTTATAACTTATTCAGCTAATTTCAATTCAATGAAATATCCGCGACACCCAGGTACTGGCCCAGTTTGCTCTGTTCGTCACGTGTGCGAGGGTTTTATGGGCCACGAGCCGCCGCAACAAAATACAGGGGACCTGCGGAACTAAATGGATGGTTGGGGGGGGGAGAGAGAAGAGAAGGAATGTTTTCTACACACCTGTTTGGAAAAAATGCTCGTGTTTCTACTAGTCTTTTAGGATGTCAGTTTTAGTAATTAGTAATTAAAATGCTCATAAATTATTATAATTTTATTTTTAAAGTGATCTGCTACTGAAGTTTAAGAACTTTACAAATTCTCTCAACTCGCCTAAAACCATGGAGAAGTTTGAGTGGTAGAGCACAACCAGTCTACAGTAGATAAAGTTAGTCCTATAGGGGGCCGTCCATAAAGTACGTCACGCTATTTTTGACCATTTTTAACTCCCCCCTCCCCCCTGCCACAAATCTCGGAGCCCCCCCTCCTAAAGTACGTCACACTTTCGAACAAAAATTTTGTTTTTTATTAACAAAATATTTAAAATTTAATATAAAAAACCGTGACGTCCCACATGGCCGGACCCCCCTACCCCCTGTCACACTTTCTTACACCCCCTCCCCCTCTGGAGCGTGACGTACTTTATGAACGGCCCCTAGGGTTTGTCATTTCTAACACCGGAATAAGTCAAAGATCAATGAGTAATGTTCTATTTTTAAATTAAATTTTGTGGAACAATTTTTTGAAGCATAAATACAGTCGAATCACTATGTTCTCAAAATTTTTAGCATAGCAAAATTACGAAACTGTTTTTCCATTTTCAAGTTCAAAAAGCTATCTTTAATTAACGAAGAATTAACAAATAGCTGAAAGGGTAAATCCTTCTCAATATACCTACGACCTTCATTTACATTTTGACTCGAATCTTTTATTAAATTTTTATGAAATTCGTCCTTAATATATATATATATATATATATATAGCCCCAATATTTCTCTTAATAGATTTCCGCAATATTATGACAAGGCCTATATAGAAGAAATCATTCCATCATTGATAGAGCGAGTCAAATAATTGATCTTTTATTTATATTTACTCAACTTTTATCTGAGCATGGCATATTGTCATAATTCTTTTAGTGGCTGCTGTGTTTTTTAATGTGTGGAAATGTTGAAGAGCAGATAATTTTGATACTGCGCTATAAGAGTTCTCAAATTATTATTATGTTTATAATAATTAACATATGCATTAAACGTGTCCCCGGCCTCATGGGGGGCATGGTATGTTATAAAAAAAGTCATACTATTTAAATCTTGTGTTATATAATTTATTGACCAGCTATAAGAATATAGCTATGACAAGTAACATCAGTAACAAGCGACCGCTAGCTGCTACAATGTCACAACTATTCTTTAGTAGAGTCGTATTGACATTAACAATTCCCGGAGTGGCAACGATGGTAGCCGGTGCAGGGCTGGTGGTACTCATGGGGGACCCAATGGTACTTGGAGTTGTCTCGGTGGTGCCCATTGCGTGGTAGGTGGTTATTGTTCGACCGTCAATCCCAGACGTTGTAAACGGTGTTGTAACGCACAGTTCATTTTCCGTAACAATAATTCCCATAGGGCAGCATAGAGTGTCAGTGTAATTTGAGCACGGCTGTTTCTGGTAATATCCCGGATGACAGATTGTACACCCAGTGCACTCAAAGTTGCAGTGTGGACATTCTTTAGGCGAGGGGGCTTGTTGACGTTGGTAGTAATTGTCCTCACAGCCAACTATCGTGTCTCTTGTTGGCGTGCAAGGCTCCAATTCTATCTCGTGCTGTGAATAAACAAAAAACAAATATTATATGTATCTTCATGACTTAAGGTTCAAACTCTAAATTTTCACTTATGTGAAAACCAGGAGAGACCTGTTTTTATAACGGGGAAAAAAGTGTGTGTGTGTGTGTTTGGGGGGTAGGGTAATGGGTGAGACATTGAAGTCCGTTCACTTTATCTCGTCCATGTGTATGTGAACTGTCAACGCCACTTCCAGTTGGTTGTAAAACGGAAAACCTTATAAGAGTGGATTTAAATATCATACAGAACTATATTGGACTGCGTAAAGGCCTTTAAATAAATACAAGATACACAAGCTAACTGTGTGATTAAAACAATAAATGAAAGCTTTATTGTTTTAATAGATGAGAAAGTCAGATAAAGCAAACCTTTACATTTTAAAGTTCTTTATTCTAGATTTACATCTGGCAAAGTACATCATCAATGGACAAATACATGAGTAAACATTTCTGCTAATAGCTTCATCATTACAAATAAGTGATTAAAAGTATTTCAATTTAATTTTCATTTTATGTCACATACTTAACATTAAGTATATATTATGCATAAACAAATTAAAAGATAAATTTAAAAAGCGGTTACACGAACTTGACAAAACTACAGGCAAGTAGAAAAGCGCTTATGGATAATTTTTTGCTTTATTCGGAAGTTTTTTTCCCCGCTGATATTTTATCATTTTTTTTTAAATCTATACAGACGCTCCTTCTATACAAAAGATTATTGCGTTCTGACCGAGCGCCTACAGGTCACCGCTATGAGAGACCACGCTCTTCCCTGACGCCTTTGTTTTCCTAACTAGTGTCAGGTACCCATTTCGGAGATACACCTTAGAACCCGGAGGGCAAGTCCCTGCTTTCACAGAGAATCGAAACCTTGACCATCGATCGGTACGCGAGCCGAGTGCGCATGCCAACCGAACACCGAGCGCCGTACATTTTTCTTGTTGGTGGCGTGCAATGATGTCATCGTTTTGCCATGTGATGTTTGGGGTCTTCCATGTTATGGTGTTTGTATGGGAGTGCGATGTTTGGGTTCTTTAATGTTATGGTATTTGTGTAGGGAGTGCGATGTTTTGGGTCTTAAATGTTATGGTGTTTGTTGGACAGATGGACATGTTACAATCAAAAATGAAAGTGGCTTGGTAGGCCAGTGGAAAAGATGATATGTTACAGTCAAACCTGCTGTGATTTTGTGGGCCGTTGGGGTAGACGGATATGTTAAAATAAAAACTTACAGTGACTCTGTCGGCTTTGTAACACACATAACACATGTGATACTCTCCCTCCTTAGCCATTTGCTCAGTCATGAAATGGCTATCTGGACATGGCTGGCACTGGTCATTTTCTTTTTGGTAATACTCTCCCGCCCCACATTTGTGTGTGGTTCCTCTTGCAAATCGCGACTGCCCACTGTTTGGAATGTGAAGTTTACCACTGGCAACGCAAAAAAGACCAAGCAGTAGAAAGGTGGTCGAATTCATTGCTTTTCTGTGGAATTAAAGTTTAAAGTTGTAATCAAATTACAAAATCTGAAATGTTTTTGTATTTTATGTTTTGAAATATACTTTTCACTCCATTTATATCACCTTTCACACCATTTATATCACTGTTCACACCATTCATGTCACTTTTCACAGAAAGGCGTTATTTATTTCGTTGATAATTATGATTCCCTAGGATGTTTAATAATATATTTTTCTTTTAAATTGCTAATTCAAATGTGACTCGCTGTTTGTGGTATTGACAACAGCTTTCAGATATTTTTACGCTTGACTAGCGATACATGTTTGAATTTAGTTGTATAACTTGCGAGTGTTATGTTCGATAAGATTTTGTCTTTCATTTTACAAAAAAATATACAGACCGAACAATTGTAAAATATCGTCACACGCAAAATAATACCTAATCCCTTTAGCTTTAGCAATGGGGAAAAGTGGCGTAGTGAAAGGGGTAAATGAAAGTACATACGTCCCTAGAGGCACCAGCACACAGGGGCGCCACAATCAGGTTTACGTTACAACAGACATTAAAAAGGGTAAGATATTGATTAAAAAGTGTGTGTGTGTGTCGGGGGGGGGGCATTAACACAGGTCTGATGATAATAACGTGAATTACGATAGCATGATACAATGTCAAGGACATTAACTATTCAGAGCCTAGTGTAAAGTATGGAACCCCACAAGGCAAACGGTGACCAGGAAGACCCAAAAAGACATGGAGATGTAGTGTGTTGGATGAGGCAGAGAGAATATATATATTATAGGAAAGGGATGTGAATACTGCGAGACACCATGAAGAGTGCTATAGGCTTTGTCTGAGGCCTTTAGTTCCAAAAAGGAAGAACAATTGAAAATATTCTCTTAAAAGCTTAGTTTGATAATTTTATAAAAAGAAATGAGTGAGATTCTTCTCACGTGTTATCATGTTTATAAACAACGTTATGGAATCAATCGAAAGGTGTGGAGTGAAGGGCCATTATTTACACCTACAACCCTAAATTTAAAATTAATCATCCGTGTAGGGAAAAGATAATGTAAGAAATTAAGAAGCGGATAAGGAAAATTTAATCTTGAAGGAGAAGTTAAAGAAAATACGAACCTGCTATGAAATGGATGAAAAAATATATTTACATAAACCCGAAAAGAGAATAAATAGAGACAGCAACAGAGGTTAAACTTCTAAAAAAGGAATAAGTTAAATATAGTAAACAGTCAGGTTAAGAAATCGTGTTATCGCATAGTCATTTTAAGTTAAATAATGTCTCTCTGTGAATACAAGCCATTTACTGCACCACAACATGCCTACAGGTAGCCAAAAAAAAACACATAATCACCTTCTAAACGTTTTGATAACATTTAATGTATTTAGTTTGTAAGACAGCCCTAGTCAATTGCTGTGAAATCACATGCTGTCATTGATCAAGTTAGATCAACACCGTCTGATTAAACACATAACGCGCCGGCAATGACGGCATTGTGAAGAGATTAATCCAACAACTTCACCGCCACGAAAGCCGATAGCTATTTAGTTTTTATTGACCTCACCTTACGTTCGTCCTGTGTTAATTGAGCGCGACCTCCTCGGGTGGAGTCACTGGAACAAATGCGGTTTGTTACTTACCGGCTTTTCACCTGTCGAACTCTTCCGCCTCCGAGCCCATCGATTGGAACAGTGAAATGTCGCACCGACGCGCGCGCAGATCGTGTGGACGTTTTGTTAATTCGCTAATGCCACATAAACTTATTGGTTATAATGTTGATACACTAGTTACACTTTTGTAACATGGTCAAATTGGTTATGTTGATACACTAGTTACACTTTTGTAACATGGTCAAATTGGTTATGTTGATACACTAGTTACACTTTTGTAACATGGTCAAATTGGTTATGTTGATACACTAGTTACACTTTTGTAACATGGTCAAATTGGTTATGTTGCTGCAAGCATAGTCACAAGGACATATTGGTTGGTAAATGTTGATACTTTATTGCCACATAGACATTTTGGTTATGTTGATACAATATTGGCACAAGGACCTATTGGATATGTAATAAAGTATTGTCACAATGACACATGTTTAATGTTGATGCAGTATTATGAAAAGGCCATTTAAGTTATGTTAATACAGTATTGTCTCAAGCATACGTCAGTTATGTTGATACAGTTTTACAACGTGTCTTACAATTTTGACGCAACGCTTCGGCCGTAATACTACATAAGATCATGACGCCTATCAGCAGATTCGTTTGGGTAGGGGAGGGGGTGTGTGGGTTCGGAGCACAAAACCCATAAGCTGGCGGCTTAACCCGCCACCCCCCCCCCTGTTTATTCGCACGGAGGCTTCGATAGTTGGGTATTCATTTTTTGTTTTTTAAAACTAAATCTATAAATAAATTACGTTTTGAAGGGTGGGCTGGGGTTGGGGTGGTGGTGGAGGAGGAATGCTTTTTTTTTACCATATGGGGGGAAAACAAACACAGCAAATTTTTGTTCTAATCTTTGAGGATGTCATTTTTAGCTGTAATGAAAATGAAAAAAAAATTGTATTTAAAAAAATATATAAAAAAGTGGATGGCTAGAAGTTTAAGAACTTTACATAATCTCTCAACCCGCTTAAAACCATGGGCAGGTTAAATAGAGGAGCACTTACACTAACACCATATTTTGAAGGGTTTACCCTTAAGAAAGGGGTATCAACTTTTTTTTTAAAAAAGCTTCATTAGATAAATATGGGAAATAAGGAACCCTTAAAAACGTGAGGACCATAATTGCGATAAGGCCCCAAAAGAAGGCCATCGGCTCCGAAGCAACATGAAGTTCATTCAAAATAATTTATATCACCTTTAAAAGAATTCGTATCACCTTTAACACCATTATATATCCTTTTAAGCTATTAATATCCCTTTTAACTCCATTCATATCCTCTTTCATAGGAAGACAATGTATTCATTTCGATGGCTATCGTGGATAATGATTAACTCGATAGGTTGTAAAATTATGGCTTTTTATGTTTGCCATTACAAATATATATAACTCTCCGTTTGTTGTATCGACACTGACTACACCTCTATCTTAAGCACAATAAAGGAAATCTCCTTCAAACAATGGAAACATAAAATATGTAGATATAAGCAAAAACACTTAATCTTAATTTTGCTCCTCTCAGGCGACATTGAACTTAACCCAGGCCCAGTATCATCTAAATGTCAAATTTGTATTAAGGCATGCACTGCCAAACAAGGAACCATTCAGTGTGACACCTGCAATGAATGGTACCACATTGCATGCCTGCATTCTAACACACCAAAGCACAAAGCAATAGGCCTAAGAAATAAATATGCATCTTGGCACTGCATACATTGTGGGTTGCCCCAAATCAGTTCAGATTTATTTAACTATAAGGACCTTATCACCACAAACTCTTACAGTGTTTTGGCTAATCCTTTTATAAATAAACCACTAGATAAAATGAAACCAACCACACAAACCCATAAAATTACCAATAAAATATCTAATAATAATAATAATCAAAACATTCTCAAAACACTAATAGTTAATTTCCAAAGCTTAAAAAATAAAATTCCAGATTTAGAACTACTTATAAAAACAGAAGAACCAGACATAATTGCTGGTTCTGAAACTTGGTTGAACCCCAACATATATAACTCTGAGATTTTAAACACCAATTATAATATTTTTAGGAAAGACAGATCAGACAATTATGGAGGAGTGCTACTTGCAATTAAATCAAATATCATAGCTGAAGAAATTACTACACAGCAAAATTTTAATATAGAGTCTATTTATTGTAAAATAATTACACCAAACTCATCCCCACTTATTGTAGGCAGTATATATAGACCTCCGAATACAAACCCAGAATACATGAACAATCTTTGTAGTCAATTAACTTTCATAAAAGAGAATAATAAAAATGCAGTTCTATGGATTATGGGGGACTTTAATCTTCCAGATATAAATTGGAAAAATTATACAATTGAAAACCATCAAACTAACAAAGAAATTAATGAACACTTCCTAGACACTATAAACAACATAAACCTAGAACAGATAGTAAAAACAGCAACAAGGAAAAATAAAACACTAGATTTATTCCTAACAAATAGACCAGGACTAGTGTTAGACTATAAAATAATTCCAGGACTGTCCGACCATGATATTGTTAGGGTCACCAATACAATAAAAACTAAAATTAATAAGATACCTAGAAGAATAATCTATCTTTGGAATAAATGTAATTCAATAAAACTACACCAATCAGCGGCTAACTTCCAACAAACTTTCCTAAGTAAATTTAACACAAATAGCCCAGTAGAAGAAATTTGGAAAGATATAAAAACAAATCTAAAAACTATAATGGATGAGAATGTTCCAACAAAACTAACATCAAATAAAATTAACAAATGCTGGTTCAATTCTAGATTGAAAAAGCTATGCAAACTAAAAGAGAACTTATTTAAGAAATATAAAGCTACCAATTCATATAGGATACACAAAAAATACTTAAAGATTAAACACTTGACACAAAAACTTAGTCGGAACCTCCAAAATGAATATATAAACAATGTAATTACCAAAGATAACAATAAAAACTTATGGTCCTTTATCAAATCTAAAAAAATGGAACCTTCAGGAATAGCCACACTAAAAGGCTCAAATAATAAAACCTATAATGATAATGAAACTAAAGCTAATATCCTTAACACATATTTTGCATCATCTTTTTCTGCCTCAGGCGACAAGGAAGTTTTAATAAATTTAAATAAAATGGAGGAAATAGGTAACATAACTGTAGATGAGATAGGTATACATTCACTCCTAAAAAACTTAAAAATAAACAAAGCTACTGGCCCAGATGATTTGCCTGCAAGATTATTAAAAGAACTAAGCAATGAACTGTCCCCAATCCTTGTAGTTCTCTTTCAAGCCTCTCTAAACCAGGGTAAAGTGCCCCAGGATTGGAAATTAGCTAATGTAAGTCCACTCTTTAAGAAAGGGGATAAATCAGACCCTGGTAATTACAGGCCTGTATCACTTACTAGTATCACCTGTAAATTACTAGAACACATAATATATAGTAGAATAGTTAACCACCTTGACAAATATAATGCCCTATGCCCACATCAACACGGCTTTAGAAAAAACAGATCATGTGAAACACAATTAATAGGTTTAATAGATGAACTATCAAAAGGCTTGGACAAAAATGATCAAATAGATACAATATTACTAGACTTCTCAAAAGCATTTGACAAAGTTCACCACCTTAGTTTACTTAAAAAACTTAACTACTTTGGAATCTCAGGTTCCTTACATCACTGGATCCAAGACTTCCTTTTGGGCAGGGAGCAAACTGTAATAATTAATGGATCTAAATCTGCACCAATAAAGGTTAACTCAGGAGTTCCACAAGGAACTGTGCTAGGTCCCTTACTCTTTTTAATTTATATAAATGATTTACCCAACAACATCTCAACAGGTACAAAAGTTAGGCTATTTGCTGATGATTGTATAATCTATAGAACAATTAAATCAGAACAAGATAGCAAAATTTTACAAAAAGACTTAGATGAATTGATAAAATGGGAAACTAACTGGAGTATGTCTTTCCATCCAGAAAAGTGTCAACTGTTAAGAGTAACAAAGAAAAAGAAACAAATAAATTCAAAATATTACATTCATGGAAAAGAACTGACCCAAACTAAAGATGCAAAATACTTAGGAGTCTTAATAAATGAGAAACTATCATGGAATCCCCATGTCAATGAAGTTATTAAAAAATCAAACAAAACCTTAGGCTTTATAAAAAGGAACTTTAACAAATGTAATAAAGATATAAAACTAAAATGCTACCTCACTTTGGTGAGACCTGCACTAGAATATGCATCTTCTGTATGGGACCCATCCACCAAAGAAAACATTGATAAACTAGAACAAATTCAAAAAAGAGCTGCCAGATTCATTACTGGAGAATATTCGAAACTGACAAGAGTAACACCATTAGTTAAATCATTAAACCTTGAAACACTAGAGGATAGAAGAACCAAGAGCAAAGTAGTAATCATACATAAAGCAATTAATTCTAATTTAGAAATACAACACAAAGATAACTTAATACAACCCTCAGATAGACATAAGGATAAAAACACCTTTCTTATTCCGTATGCAAGAACAAACACATATAAGTTTTCCTTCTTCCCGTCCGGAATTCGGGCGTGGAATGGGTTGCCTGAAGAATCCAGGAAAACCAACACTTTATCAACATTTAAATCTCTAATAAAAATGCAGGACTAAACACAAACCATAGATAAGCGTAGGACGCAATAATTTTCTGTATAGAAGGAGCGTCTGTAAACAGATAAGATAAGATAAGATAAGACAACGGCTTAAAGATATTTTTTATACCCTTGACTGGCGATGAATGTTTGGACTTCTGTTGTATAACGTGCGGTCGTTATGCTTGGCTAAATTTTATCTTTCAATTAAAATTTTAAACAAATAATAAAACAAACCCGTAAAAACAAAGTTTTTGACTATAAATCCCTTATATATGAGACATAACTAACAGTATTGATTATGCTCAAACGCGACATACATTTACAGACTGAATCTGTCTTAACTCCCCTTTGCTTTATAACCCCCGGGGTGGGGGGGTGGGAGAGGGGAAAGGTCTGGTCACAGATCGCTGGACCGAGCTCAGCGTGACACGTAAAATGTAAACAAAATCACACCGGACATCGATGAATGGCGTCAACGCGCAACTGAACTGTCACGTGGGAAAAAAAACAATAACAAACTGTGAAATTGAATTCGATCTGAAATTTTGATACGATGCCTTGTTAGGTGACACGGGTCCATGTGCCAAATGTCAGCTCGATGGCTTTACGGGAAGTGGGTCATTTTTTACTTTTGTTTTTCCGCCGCCCGACGACGAACGACAGACAGAGAGAGAGAGAGAGAGAGAGACAGCGGTGAAGTTAATAGAAGGGATTAAATAAAACAAACCCGTAAAAACAAAGGTTTTGACTATAAATCTCTTATATATGAGACATAACTAACAGTATTGATTATGCTCAAACGCGACAAACATTTACAGACTGAATCTGTCTTAACTCAACTTTGCTTCATAACCCTGGGGGGGGGGAGAGGTGAAATGGCTGGTCACCGATCGCTCGACCGAGCTCAGCGTGACACGTAAAATGTAAACAAAAGCACGCCTATACTTCGATGGTTCGCGTCAACGCGCGAACTGAGCTCTCACGTGGAAAAAAAAACTATAACAATTCGTGAACTTGAATTACATACCTCGTATAGTGATAAACTAAAAATGCATTAATTTAATTACGGTACTTTCGATCGATCTGAAATTTTGATACGATGCATTGTTAAGTGACATGTGTCAGTGTGCCAAATTTTAGCTCGATGGCTTCACGGGAAGTGGTTCATTTTTTACTTTTGTTTTTCCGCCCGCCCAAGACAGAGAGACAGAGAAACAGAGATCACGACAGACAGATAGAGAGAGATGGCGGTGAAGTTAATATAAGGGATTTAAAAACAACACCTAACAATCGTAAAATATGGTCAGACGGAAATAACTTCTAATCCCTGTAACGATGGCGAACAGTGGCTTAGCAAGAGAGTATACATCATCAAGAGTCAGCGTGTAGGGCGCCACAATGACATCTGAACACAATATATGATTGTTTGATAAACCGCAGCTGAGTTTTCATTATATCTCTTTGAATTTATTATAGTTAATTATATTTTATTTTGTCTACTTGTTCGCCGAGGAAGACTTTTTGTCGAAACGTTCGTTGTTTATGTGACCTCTTGTCAGGCATACACAGACCATCTGTAAATCTGAATCCAGAGGGACACAATGTATAGGGCTTGCCATTTCTAAAACCGGAAAACCTCATAACTCAGTGGTGGCGAACCTTTCTGGGGCCGCGTGCCCGAAATTCAACCAAGCCCAACTTATTTACATAGAAAAGTGCCAACACTCCAATGAAACCCGAAAATTGTGGTTTGGCTGGGCTGGTTGCTTAAGATAGTAATATTTAAGTCCGTAAATGTATAATATAAAAACAGGGTATTAGTAGACCTGACAAGACGTAACACAACAGCGAACGTTTCGACAAAGAGCCTTCCTCAACGGACAAATAGTACACAAATGAAACAAATAAAACGAAATAATAATTTTAAAAAAAAACACTTAGCTGCGGTAAAATCCAAGTAGTCAATCTCTACTAAAAATTTTAATAACATTTACTCTATTTGTTTGTAAAACATATTATATATATATATATAGTCAATCGCTGTGAAATTACATTCTGTCACAGATCGACTTACATAAACACCGTCTGATCAAACACAGAACAATCCGGAATTGTTAAGAGATGAAAGCCAACAGCTATTTAATTTTTATTTACCCCTTACCTTAAACTTAAGCACGTCCTCTGTCAATTTGAGCGCGACTGGCTCGAGTGAAGCCACTGGAAGAAATAAGTTTTGGTATTTCCCGCCGTGTCAACTCTACCGCCGTCAGCCAATCGAATTCAACCAGTGAAAGGTCGCGGTAAATATGAAATGCGCGCGAAGACCGTGTGGACTTAAGGGTAATGTTGATACAGTAGATACACTAACGTCCCATGGTCACATTGGTTATGTTAATACAGTGTAGTCTTATGGACATATTGATTATGTTGGTAAACTCAAGTCACAAGGGCATATTGGTTTTTTAATACACTATTGTCAAAATGGTAAATCGATTATATTTGTACAGTATCACCACACTTCTTTAAAAATGTATATATCGATAGATACTTGTCCTAGTAAACACAACGCTTGGGCCCTACTACCACTAAAAAAATGACGCATATCTGCAACGTCGATTGGCATGGAGGGTGTTGGCGGGGGGGGGGACCCATTCACTTGCAGCCTACCCTGTACCTGGATACATACGTGGAGGCTTCTACAGTTGGATATCCTTTTGTTATTCTTAAAGTACGTTCAAAAACTAACGTATGTGTCAAGGGTTGGCTGGTAAAGGGAGGGGGGTGGGTAAAAAAATTATGTATTACTTGAATTGTACGGCCTGCTTATTCACCCAATCCCCACTACCCTTAAAATGTAATTAAAAACAGAATTGATTGCTATCAACCTCATTCTAAGTCTTTGTCGATATAGGGAAGCGTGAAATAACAATAATCTATAAATAATAATTTACAAGAAATTAGGAAAAGCACAAGGCTTAAGCAAATAATCATGAAGAATGACGCTTGCTAGGGGTGAACAATCACAGTTTATCGTTGGCAAGCGATGATGGTGCAGGGTCGGGGGCAGCTAACAACAACCGCAGTGTACAAGTCTTGAGACCAAGAATGCGTACCGGGCCGCGGAACAAACGATACCGGGCCGCCAAAGGAACATTAAATTATTTTTTACAGTGGTGTGAGTTTCTCTCCGGATTGTGCGTCTTTACATAACAAGAGGCAAAAACTTATAACCCTTTTTTGCTGTACCCCATTAAAATAACTTCAATGACACATTAGCACAGATCGGAACAACCGCTGACAATAAATTTTTGCGCTCTTATGTCGGCACTCTTTTGTCGGCGCTCTTTTGTCGGTGCTCTTTTGTCGGCACTCTTTTGTCGGCGCTCTTTTGTCGTGCGTGCATTTTAATGGATCACCAGTGTCGGCAAGCTGATCTACTTCTATATCCGTTTTTTTTCTGTTTTGTTTTTGTTTTCTGAAATTTCATAGATATCTCACCAATGACCTGATTCGAAAGTGTATTCTGGTGCAGCTAGTATTAATTAATCCAAGAATTTTAGTTGCATCAAGCAAAGCTATTGGTTGAAAAAAAAAGTTTAAATTATTTGAGTCATATTTACGCTTTAAATTTTAAATAAATGCTTAGTGTTGCATTAATTATTCTATTTCATGCACTTGACCTTAAACATTTTTTAATCTAATAATTATTACCTGTATCTAAAAGCTTTTATACCTTCAATGAAGTTCACACATTTAAATAACCACATGAATGGTCTCCCAGAAACAGCTATTTCTGAATATGCGATTATACTTTTACAGTAAATTAATTTTTATGAAAATGTGATACGATATAAAAATTAATATAATATTTGATAAAATAACAATGTTTAAATGTGATTTGACACTGTTCAAAATTTATGCCAAAGTACCTAGTTGTTGTCGCTCTTCTCTCTGGTCACGATAACTTCTCATGAATAACAGTGCTTGGTGTAATTGCATTTAATTTGAAGGCGTGTTTAAGTACAATTAAATTGAAACTATAAAATCAAAACAATCTAAAATACATGTATAAACAGTCAACGCGGACCCACAATTCCCCCCACCCCCGGTTAGCGGGTCGCGGTAAAATTATCAAATTCTGACCGGTCCGCGGCGATAAAAAGATTAGGGACTGCTGCTTTTATGGAACCAAGTCAAGCGATGCCTTTTCAGACACTATTATGAATGGATGAATGCAGAGCTTTAATATTAATGCTTCGCTTTAGGAGCTAATTCAATTCAAATGAAATAACCGCGACACCCAGGTACTGGCCCAGTTTGCTCTGTACCTCACGTGTTCGCTGGTTTTTTGTGACACGATCAACTGCAACAAAATACAGGGAACCTGCGGAACTAAATGGAAAGTTGGTGGGGAGTGGGGGGGAGAGGAGAGAAGGAAGGTTTTCTACACACCTGTTTTGGATAAAAAAAATGCACGTGTTTATACTTGTCTTTTAGGGTGTCAGTTTTAGCTGTAATTAAAAAGCTCATGAAATATATATATATTTTTTTTTAAAGTGAACAGCTATGGAAGTTTAAGAACTTTACAAATTCTCTGGACCCGCCTAAAACCATGGACATGTTTGAGTGGCAGAGAACAACGAGCATGCCAGTGTTCAGTGAATTGAGTTCGTCCTATGTAGAGGAAAGCATTCTCTCATTCATATTGCGAGTCAAATAGCTTATGTTTTATTTACATTTACTAAACTTTTATCTGATCCTGATATTTTTTGGCATAATTCTTTTAGTGCTAGCTGTTTTTTTTTAATGTATAGAAATGTTTGAAGAGCTGCAAAAACATGTTTTGAAATTGCTCCATAACAGTTCTCAAATTATTAATATTACTATGCTTATAAAAATTAACACATGCATAAAACGTATCACCAGTCTGGAGGGGGGCGTTGGTTTTACCCCCCCCCCTTTTTCTTGAGTTCATATTTCAATCAGGTTCCCAGGTCGTGGCCCCAATGCTGACAAATATGGTAGACTTAACATGTAATAAACCTAGTAGCGTTGCTGCTGAGAGTGACAACCCGAGGTGCTGGTGGGACCGGGGGGGGGGCTTTTAAAACGCCTTTCAACAGAAAATATATGACTTGTGGTGAGATAGGACAGGAGGTTCTCCACTTATGGCGGACAGGGATTTGAATAAAAAAAATTGTTTATATGTATAGCTTTTAACACAGCCATATCGTGGCAATAGAATAGGCCAGGAAAAGTTACTTCCTTTGTCAATGCGTAGTGGTAGAGACGTCAATTTGTTATTTTAATTAATTAATTTTAAAAAAAAATTTGATTAAAATATTTTTAAAAATAAAAATAAAGAAGAAGTTCTAAATGTTTTAGAGTGTGCCTTACGAAAAGAAAGAATATGTGAACCCAATGTGAGCCTATTAGCTGCTTGCTATAAGAATAGCAAGGAAACCATTTTGTTCCTGGTTCCTGAGAAAATTAAAGTTTTAAGGACTTAAAATAAAAGCGCCTGGACTTACATTGATCATCATAGTTTATTTATGCTTATTTCATCCAAGAGTCAACATAAATGTTTAGATTATAAAAATATTTGTATAAAATATTTACAGGCTATTGACATTCAATCTATTGCTCTTGTCATTCAAATCTGTTTTACTCTTGTCATTCAAAACTGTTGCTCTTGTCATTCAAAACTGTTGCTCTTGTCATTCAAAACTGTTGCTCTTGTCATTCAAAACTGTTGCTCATGTCATTCAAAACTGTTGCTCTTGTCATTCAAAACTGTTGCTCTTGTCATTCAAAACTGTTGCTCTTGTCATTCAAAAAAGTTGCTCTTGTCATTCAAAACTGTTGCTCTTGTCATTCAAAACTGTTGCTCTTCTCATAAAATCTATTGTTCTTTTCATTCAATCTATTGCTCCTGTCCTATAATCTAAGGCTGTCTTACTTAAAATTATGGCCCTTTTCATTCAATCTATTGCCCTTGTCCTACAATCTAAAGCAATTTTCATTTAATCTATTGGTCTCGTCCTACAGTCTAACGCTCTTGTCCTACAATACATGGCTCTTGTCCTGCAATATATGGCTCTTTTTTATTTAATCGTTTGCTCTTGTCATTCAACCTATTGCACTTGTTTTATAGTATATGGCTCTTGTCATACTATTTAAATCTTGTGATAAATATCATATATGGACGAGCTAAGACAAGTGTTGTGTTGTTCGTCCGTCGATTCGACGAAGACCACTCTAGTCATCCGAGGGTTGCTGGGACTGGCTCTGTTTGTGCGTGCGATGATGGCTGATGAGGCCGATCCTTGCACGGAAGGTTCGGGAACAGAAGGGACAAGGGACGAGTCGGACATCTCCAGGAGGGTTGACAGCACGGGCCTTTCGGGCTTGCCTCTTCTTTTCTGCGGAGGTGATCCGGTTTGCCTCGCATGACTTGGCACCTTCGTGGATGGAAGAATGCCAGGAGGATCGGTCCATTGCAGCACGTTCCCACGTGTCTGGGTTGATGGTAAACGCTTTCAGTGAGGCTTTCAGTGTGTCTTTGAAGCGTTTCTTTTGCCCACCGTGGGACCGCTGACCATGCCAGAGCTCGCCATAGAAGAGTCTCTTTGGCAGTCTCTCGTCTGCCATTAGGACCACGTGCCCTGCCCAGCGAAGCTGGGACTGCATCAGGAGTGTGAAGACAAGTAACATCAGTAACAAGCGCCCGCTAACAGCTACAAACTCACATCGATTCTTGGGCGATGTTTGGGTTTTTTCATGTTTTGGTGTTTGTGGGGGTGTGCGATGCTTGGTGTCTTCCATGCTTGGGTGTTTGTTGGACGGATGGATATGTTACAATCAAAACTTACGGTGGCTTTGTGGGCCATTTAAACAGATGGATATGTTACAATCAAAACTTAAGTGGCTTTGTGGGCCATTTAAACAGATGGATCTGTTACAATCAAAACTTACAGTGGCTTTTTGGGCCATTTAAACAGATGGATATGTTACAATCAAAACTTACAGTGGCTTTGTGGGCCATTGAAATAGATGGATATGTTACAATCAAAACTTACAGTGGCTTTGTGGGCCAGTGAAACAGATGTATATGTTATTATCAAAACTTACAGTGGCTTTGTGGGCCATTGAAATAGATGGATATGTTACAATCAAAACTTACAGTGGCTTTGTGGGGCAGTGAAACAGATGAATATGTTATTATCAAAACTTACAGTGGCTTTGTGGGCCATCGGAACAGATGGATATGTTACAATCAAAAGTTACGCTTTTTATGTTGGCTTTGTCGCCATTTTCTCGGTAATAAAATAACCATCTGGACATGACTGGCACTGTTCACTTTCTTCTTGGTAATACTCTCCCGCCCTACATTTGTTTATTATTCCTCTTTCAAATCGCGACTGTCCAATGTTTGGAATGTAAAGTTTACTACTGGCCACGCAAAGTAAGATAAGCAGTAGAAATGTAGTCGAATACATTGCTTTTCTGTGGAATTAAAGTCTACAAGTTGTAATCGAGTATAACACTCTTAAATTTTTTTAAGTTAATTTTTTGAAATATACTTAACAAGAAAACAAATGTGTGAAAATAAAGAAATGGGTGGGGGGATTATATGAAAAGAAATGGCGAAGCTAATGAAAAGATTTAGCGAAAATGAATTTTAAGAAATAAAATTTTCAACAGATGAATGGTGAAACCAAATGTAATGATTAAAGGAGGCTGTTATTTTTATTTTGTCATTTTTTTTCCTAAGACAGTGAGGAGACTATCAGCTCCGGAGCAACATGCAGTTCATACAAAACAATTCATATTACTTTTTACACCATTCACGTTACCTTTCACAGAAACCTCCAACAGACATTACGGGGGTATTCAATTCGAAAGCTAGTGTGGATAATGATTATCTCGTCTTTAGATTGTTAAGTTATCTCTTTTTATGTTTGCTAATTCAAATTTGCCCACGCAAAGCAACAATAAATGATGAATGATTTTAAAAAATTCAAATCTGACTTGCCGCTTGTGGCATTGACAAAAGCTGTAAAGAATCCGTTACTCTTAGCTAGCGATGATTGGAATACAAATGTATAACATGCGGTCGTTAGGCGGTTTCAGATTTCTCTTTCATTCAAAGGACGGAACAATTGTGCTATATGATCACACGCCCTTAGCCCTGTAGCAATAGGGCACAGTGGCGTAGTGAGATGGCTGCAGGACAGTACATACGTCCTTAGGCGACAGAGTACTTGGGCGCTAAAAAGAGACGCACAACGTCACATTTTAATACGTGAAAAGGGGTAAGATATGAATTTAAAAAATGGGGGCGCCGATTTATAGTATGCCCCCAGGCGAAAAATAGCCTAGTCACGCCTCTGTTCAGTGGCGTAGCCAGGGGAGGGGGGTCCAAATTCGAAAGTTTTCCTGGGCCCCCACAAGCCCCAAAAGGGGTTACATTATCTCATTGATGATGTCGAATGTCAAAATGTAGGGCCCACCAAAGAGGCCAAGCCCCCCCCCCTGGCCCCAAAACTCCTAGCTACGCCATTGCCTCTGATTTGGTGGAAAGCTAAGCGCAGATCTTTGTATTTATAGGGATAGACGGCTTAGATCCAGCTGCGTCCCTGCATTAGGTGTTTTCAAGCGGTAACATGAGATTGTGTACAATTTTGAGGACTAGAATTCCACTTCCCCAAATTTTTGGCTGAACTTTTTATGAGTTTTAGTTTACAGCAAGAAACACGTTGCTCCTGAACAGGACCTGGTTAAAATTCTAGAGTGAAAGTATAATCTCAGTTGCTTTCGCTTCATATGTCCTTAAGCGTTTTGAGGTCCCAAGCCAATTATGCGATTTTAAAGGATGCGAGGTGCCACTGACTATAACGATGCATTTAGAAGAAGATTTTTAAAATAGTTTAATTTTTGAAAGCAACATTCAACTTTTTGTTAACTATATCAGATGATTACAGTTATGAAAATATGTAACTCCTTAAATAATCTCGTAAATTGTCAAGTTGACTATTTCTGTGGCGTTCCTCCCAAATTCAAGCTGTAATTTTAAGCCCAAGAAAACCAATAATTAAAAACTTGTTTAATGTTAAATCTTCAACACATTGTTTCACCTTTCGTTGCCTATTTCCTGGATGGGAATGGAAATTAGGCACATTTGTCGAGCCGCCCCCTCACACACACACACTTGCAGACATTAAGACACATAAGGTATTGGAGTTGAGGGGGGGGGGTCAGTGCAGCGTAAAGTTGCTGTGGAAAGGTATTATTGAAACGCACTCACAAGCAGAGAAATGCTTCGATCACAATATCCGGATAACAATAATCAAATAATAATGTCCAGGTCACAATAACCCGATAACAATGTCCAAGTCACAATAACCAGATAACAATGTCCAAGTCACAACCAGATAACAATGTCCAAGTCACAATAACAAGATAACAATGTCCAAGTCATAATAACCAGATAACAATGTCCATGTCACAATAACCAGATAACAATGTCCAGGTCACAATAACCAGATAACAATGTCCAGGTCACAACAACCTTATAACAATGTCCAAGTCACAATAACCAGATAACAATGTCACAATAAGATATAAAAATAAATAGAACATAATGCCTCAATTATATCAGTGTTCAATGCCCTCTGGTATTCTCTGCTAGGTGAATTGGTAAATGCGGTGATTTATAAGGCGAGCTGTACGGAAACACTTCGATATTTGATTTGAAAAGGTGAGGCGATATTTAACATCACGTGTCGATCTCCTTACCTGTGGTGCAAAATCTGAACTGTCTGGCGCGGCGACAATCTTACCCATACACGCGAGTATTAGTATTATTTTATTCCTACGTGGTTGGCGATCTGCGATTGTCCCCGAGGAGTACGGTGGGATGTAGGGGAGATAATTATATATAAGTGTCAGGCCTGGACGGGTTAGAACTTAGACACATCCTACACACATTGAAAAGTAAAGAATGTTACATGCTGCTAGTGACAGGCTAATCTAAGATAAAAGCGTGTAAAAAAGGCGAAAGGATCAAATCATATGTGTTCGTAGGTTATAGAGTATAGAGCCATTGAGCTCATAAAATGATTCACTTGGGAATCTATTAGCTGCTATTATTATGTTACCATATTTGTTTTTTAAAAACGCAAAGGAAAAAACATTTTGGTTGTACCAGTCTGGTAATCGTTCTACAAACTTACGTGCATGAAAACAGTTCTATTGTATTGGCCATAAATATGGAGACTAGAGACGGAAAGAACTAAGAGCTGAAGACCATGTGAAGTGCCATGTTTTGACAGAGGCCATTTGTTGCTCTATATAAGTGGTGGCGAACCTTTTTGGGCCAGTAGCCGAAAATTTAACCAAAGGCAACTTGTTAAGAGCAAAGTGTCAACGCTCCAATGAAACCCGAAAATGGGAGTTTGGCTTAGCTGGTTTGATTAAGGAAGTAATATTTTAGTTGCTGCCGGCGATGAGGCCTTGCGTCCCAACTGTGGGGTGGGGTGGGGGGGGGGTAAAAGAAAGTAATCCCCGCGAGTAGTGAATTAATCCACATAATCATTTAAACCTGAGTCTCTATATCATGGCATGTACGTTTAAATTATCGTTTTACTCGTTTCTTCTCTTCTTGACACTATTTAGTTTCGCTAATCTGCGGCTCTATAAATGCGGGGTTGAATAAGATTTAAACTTAATTTTTGAGTCTGTCCCGGGTTTGAGTCTACCCCGATCGTACTCAAAATTTCAGCGCATCTGGGTCAGCAGTGCGTGAAGACGTTCTTATTCCTCAAAGCGGCAAGCGTAAGATTTGCTCCACGCGTCACGTCTAAACTCCAGACATCGATCTGCACCTTCCCTGGCATCATGGCATTGACCTCCCTACGGGATGTGCTTAAAGAAACAAGTAAACAACACGGGCTTAGCTAATTCAAG
>CALYLW010001707.1:121228-132675 GCA_944989445.1 Ampullaceana balthica | reverse complement strand
TTATACTAAAGTGGCACGCCACTTTACTATCGGTACCCTCAGTCCCTACATTTAGGATGCAATGATTCATTAGAATTTAATGCTGACACAACATTTCTCTTACTCTCTTGAACATACACTGAGCCACTAGGAAATCGTTAACGCTATATTCAAGGCTATTTAAAGAGCAATAAATGCACGCTTACTTAACCTTTATTCACGCATTATGAAGAACAAAGTGTCACTATCAATCCTGTTCTCCTAGAGCTACATTGTTTCTGTAAGGTATTAGAGTTCATCTAGTGTTACTCGAAGTAATTTATCGATGGTATTTGATGCTTGACACGAACAATTTTAATTTCAGATTATCCCTCGCTATGTCACTGTTTATTTTTTCGCAAATTCACCGTCTCGTTGGTTTTATAAATGTACATCCCAGCGTAAATATTAGAAAGCTGTCCCAGGAAATTACACCGCGTCCTGAGGGCAGAAGATAGTAAACATTCACCACGTACCGAGGCAGTAGTAAAAGTCAACTTCACCCTTACATCGTCTGCTTCTATTATGCACAGAATATTTCATTCATAATCAAGTCCACATATATTTCGTGGACCACACTATCTGATGACATTGACACTTATTTTATTCTTAGTACAGTTGCGGTCGCCTAGTTCGCGGTTTCCACCGTTGCGGGTCCTGTGCACAAGTAAACCGCGTTAAGCGAATGGTCACTGTAATGAAGTTATAAACTTTGTTACTCAATTATATTGATCAAACCTACAGTACAACAATACTTTTGCTACATTTATTTTCTAATATGTAATTAATAAAACTTATATATTTAGTTATACATTTAATTTTGTTGGATCTGATAATTTCGAATTTCAACCAAATACATTGGCGTAATGTATTTCGTTTGTTTCAACAAGTCTGAATTACAAACACTCTCTCATTTAGTTAAAGTGGCTAAATAAGTCTCCCTGTCTTTTAAAACATTTTTTTCATGTTTTTAAAAACACGTTTCAATACAAATTCAGAAATAATGGTTTTAAACTTTTATCAGTGTAAACAAACAAAAGAAGAAATATCCTATCACACATGACAAATTTTGTTTTAAAAATAAATACATTTGTTTGTCAAGATTGAAAATACAATAAAATTTGTTTGCATGGCATTAAGTGTTCTTTCAGGTGAAAAGGATTACCATGACGCTTTGGCACCATTGTTATTCTCTTCTAAGTATATAACATTAAGTATATATCTATAAGTTTACTATAAATGGAATAATCAGGGTGTTCATCCATTATATTTTAAATAAAATAACCTACAAATAATTTGAAAAAAAGCAAACAAACAACCAAAAATCTCATTTGTATAAATTTAAAAATTCGCCTTCTCCTCATACATTAATTTCAAAGTATGTGTCAGATAGTTCTCCGTCTTGAAATTAAGTTCAAAACTTTTAATTTTCACATTACAACATTATAATTATTTTTTCAAACTAACAAAAAACAAATGTTGCTTGAGTTTTTACATATGCTTCTTCTTGTTATGTCTTCGTGAATTAGCACTAAACTTATGCGATCTCGTATCGAAGCATGCATAAGCTAGCAGTTATATAACTTTTGTTATAACTTTTGTCGGTCTACTCACACACTCACCAGCTACGAACTTCTGCAGACACACGCGTTCTCTCTGTTCCTACGACACGCACCAAAACATTTGGTGAAAGGTCGTTCTCTTTTTTGTGCAGCCAAACAATGGAATTCTCTACCATTACACATACGTAGTATTAAAACAACCAAGTCCTTCAAGACTGCACTTAAGACACATCTTTTCAAAATTTATTTTCAAAATTAATGAAAAAACATTTCTTG
Source organism: Ampullaceana balthica (assembly GCA_944989445.1). Classification (NCBI taxonomy): domain Eukaryota; kingdom Metazoa; phylum Mollusca; class Gastropoda; family Lymnaeidae; genus Ampullaceana; species Ampullaceana balthica. Next base: position 130,819 of record CALYLW010001707.1, on the reverse strand, counting down.
TAAATGATTAACGTAGCTTATGTATAATGTACTGTAATTTTTGTGTTTGTTATGATATGAAAGTTAATTTAATACTTATAGGTATGTTATTTCTTTCATGTAAAGCGCTGTGAGCCCAGTTCCTTACTGGGATACAGCGCAATATAAATAATCAATTTATTATTATTATTATTATATTATTCTGTTAAGTACATAACATCTAATGAATTTATTTTTTCCCATTATATGTTTCTACCCTCCAAGGTTCTATTAGTTATAGATAATATTTTAGAGACATTAACCAATTTTTGCCTTTGCTGAAACGTTTACACATTTAAATGTTTAATGAGAAATTATTAAGGCTTCATAACTATTTTATTATTTTTAAATTTGTTTGTTATTCTGTATTTTTAAAATCTATTTCAGTACCCAATCCGTCGACCAGTCGCCATTACAGGACAACAGTAGCAAAAACAAGCCGCAGAAGAAATATGGGTTACTGACTTAAGAACTAAGGATTTCATTTAAAGCCTACGCCATGACGATTCAGCGGGTTTCTGTTGATGTCATTACAAACTTTTGGTCAAAAGTGAATAAATACACGTATAAATGTAATATTGCTTAATTCCGGTATGACCTTGTTTGTTACTTTTTTTAACCTGTTTTTTCTGATCAGATGAATTCTTTCACTAGTCGTACTGTGGGAATTTATCATAGGTAAATATCATCACATCTGTTAACTTTAATTAAACATTAATATATATAATTTGCAATCTCTTTCACGCCTGTAGTGTCTGTCCGTGACGCTACTAATTTTAGAAAGCAGCGCACCAAATTACTGCACCAATGAATCAAATGGTGTGCAAATTAAAGATGCACTGTAAACAAATATTAAATGACGTCAGTGATCTAGCTTATATTTTAATTTTGGAAAAGGAATCAATGTAATAAGAAAAACCCGTAAAAAACCAAGTTTTTGACTATAAATCCTTTATGTACGAGAAGTAATTAAAAGAATTTTCATTATAATACGCAGCGCCAGACCATCCAGAAATACAAAATTGCAGTTGTGTCGTAAAACATGTTTAATATAATGCGCACCGATCAGGAATATGTTTATAAAAAGAGCTGTCAATAAAATACGCACCTTATTGCGCGAAAGAAAGGTTGTTCAATATAATACGCACCGCGACGCTCTATCTCAAAAAATAGCATGATACATAGGAACAAATAAAATAATCTAAAAAATCAGTAATTTAATTACGGTACATGCGATCGATCTGAAATTTTGATACATTGTTTTTAGCATCGGTACGAAACTGCCTGCAAAATTTCTGCTCGCTATTTTGCGAGCAAATGGGTTAAAAATCGATCAAAAGTTTTGGCGACAAGGTCGGTCGGCCGCAGACACCACGAGTTAATATAAAGGATTTAATAAGAAAAACCCGTAAAAAACCAAGTTTTTGACTATAAATCCTTTATGTACGAGAAGAATTTAAAAGAATGTTCATTATAATACGCAGCGCCAGACCATCCAGAAATACAAAATTGCAGTTGTGTCGTAAAACATGTTTAATATAATGCGCACCGATCAGGAATATGTTTATAAAAAGAGCTGTCAATAAAATACGCACCTTATTGCGCGACAGAAAGGTTGTTCAATATAATACGCACCGCGACGCTCTATCTCAAAAAATAGCATGATACATAGGAATAAATAAAATAATCTAAAAAATCAATAATTTAATTACGGTCCATGCGATCGATCTGAAATTTTGATACATTGTTTTTATCATTGGTACGAAACTGCCTGCAAAATTTCAGCTCGCTAGCTTACGAGCAAGTGGGTTAAAAATCGATCAAAAGTTTTGGCGACAAGCAGGCAAGCAAGCAAGGTCGGTCGGCCGCAGACACCACGAGTTAATATAAAGGATTTAAAAAGAGGATTTGATGATGGTTAATTATAAAATAAAAAAACAAAGGGGGTGCCATAGTCGCCCTACAACCACTATTATAAAATACGTTGTGTACATTACAGAAAGTTTAATATTTCTTATTTATCAAACAAGGACAAGTTAGTTGGGCTTTTGGAAAAGGTCGGTGCCCCTGGCGCCCTACAAAAGTAAATTTTTTCAAAATAAATACATTTCAGCTGAAAAAAACTTCCGTCATTTTTGACGGGCGATACGCTAGTCTAATATATTCATTATGGCATTGAATGAAATTATTGGTTTAACAATCTATAAAATTATTGTAATATTATTTATTTCTGGAAACTTAACATTTCAGTAATTGCTTAATTTTGTAAAAAAGCACACCTTTCTCAATGTGTTTCAACTTTCAGAACAACAACACGTTTTGATTTTCATCTCTGCATCTAAAATAATTTTTTAAAAGTATAATTTACAAAGAATATTTAAATATTTAACATTATAAAAAAACTACTCATATTTGATGTTAACTTACGGATGTGTGATAGTAGACGGTTAAAATCAACAAAAAGGTTATAGGAAACTTGTACATTACCTCCCTCGCTCCATCAAAGCTACACAGTAGTCAGTAATTGTTTCTTGCGTGATATGTGTAGAAGAGGTTTGGCTTCAAAAGTAGCTACGATAAAATAACGTGGAGTTGCTTCCAAAACTATATACAACATCGCTTAACGAAAACTTTCCTTCCATCAAGTAGTATGACAAAACTCTGTCTTTTTACAAATTTGTATTAACACGAATGTATGAAAAATTATACAAATCAGTTAAAATTAAGTAAATATAACTTACATTATAAGTTGTTGATCTTTTTAATAATATTGAATAATTTTATACTGATACTTTGCATACAGATAGAGCCCTTAATAAACAATTTTGTATCAAGCTATTAAAAAGCAACCAGTTCTCAGCTATTTTTAAATAACAATTAATATTGTGTAAGGTTATATCTTTTAGGTGTGCGCATTTGACTTTTCATGTAGTGATTTAAAAAAATTAAGCGAATGCCATTATTTGCTTAATAAAATTGGTAATTTCTAGTGCTGCACCGTAATGCACCTTCGTCTAGATAAAGCTATTATGTTTGTTACCTCAGTATTGTTAGTAGCTGCTTTTTTTACAGTTAACAGTTTTTAACATTCAACATAATTGAAGTTTTGATTTTTCTCATAGTTTAATGGCATGTTTAATTAATATGACTACAAGTTTTATTAATAAGTAATGGCAACTGGTAAATACTGATGAGTAAATTTATCAAGAAGATGATGAAAGATAATAAACAGTAACACAAATTTTAACAAGGGGTAACGATTAAATTTTATTAAGTAATCACTAAATGTGACTCAATAAAACTGTTGCAATCGATTGCAGTGTGTAGCCACACACACAATTAATATCTAATTTTTAATGGCGTTATATGTATGGCATCTGTCCGTCTGCGAAAGACGATATATTTATCTTTATAATTTGCAGCTCTTGGTGTGGCTGATGAGACCAATCCTTGTGTGGCAGTCTCTTCTGCATGACACACACACACGAAAGCAGTGGGGCAGTGTTACCTGGCCTTTCTCCTCGCTCTTTTCCCGACTGCTTCTGCCCTAGTTTGCTACTCTGCTCTTAGTGATCCTTCTTTCACTATAGCCCGCCACATGGACCTATCCTCTGCCAGGTTTTCTTAGTTTTGTATATCAATGTTTGCTACTTTCTTGTATCTCTTGCATATGTCCATGTATCTGAGACATGGCCGACCAACCGACCTTTTCCCTGTCGTCAGCTCGCTGTAAAGCACATCCTTGGGTACGCGACCAGTTTGCATCCTCTTTTCGTGTCCAAGCCAACTCAGGCGTCTGTGGCTTAATATTGCTGCAATACTGCTGATGCTTGCTTGAGCCAGGACCTCTGTGTTGGGGACTTTCTCTTGTAATTTGATGTCCAAGATGCGGCGCAGGCATCTGAGGTGAAAGCTATATTGAGCCTTCTTTTATGCCTGGTATAGGTGGTCCAAGACTCACATCCATAGAGGAGAAAGCTCAGTACGCAGGCCTGGTATACTTGCAGCTTAGTCCTTGCTGTGAGTTTGGCATTGGACCAGACTCGTTTGTACAGTCTAGCCACAACAGTTGCTGCCTTCACTATCCTACTACTTATATCATCTTCAAAGTGATAGGGTGCTCGAAATGTTTGATCCCAGATAAGTGAAACTGTCAACAACAGCCAGGTTGCAGTCGTCAATGGTGATGGTCGGGAGAGAGACAGAATCCTGTGCCATAATGTTGGTTTTCTTCATACTTATGGTCAGGCCAAACACTTTGCAGGCAGCAGATAAGTTGCATAGAAGGTTCTGCAGGCCGTCTGCTGTGTGGGATATTAAGGCGGCATCGTCTGCAAATAAGAGCTCGCGAAGCAAAATCTTCCTTATTTTGGTCTTGGCTTTAAGTCTGGCAATATTGGATAATCTCCTGTCAGCTCTGGTGTGTATGTATATCCCCTCGCTTTTGTTCTTGAAGGCATACTGGAGTAAGATGGAAAAGAATATTGCAAATAGAGTAGGTGCCAACACCCAGCCTTGCTTTACTCCACTACTTACTGGGAAAGCCTAACAGGTGGCACCGTTATAGCACACTGTGTCCTGCATGTTATCGTGGAATTGCTTGATGATGTTAAGCAGATGTGTAGGGCAGCCTATTTTTACTAAGATCTGGAAAAGGCCGCTTCTGCTGACAAGATCAAAAGCTTTAGTTAGGTCGACGAACACAATGTATAGAGGCATATGTTGCTCCCTGCATTTCTCCTGCAGCTGGCGCAGAGAGAAGATCATGTCTATGGTTGATCTTCCGGTGTTATATGGCAGATTTAAATACGTAATCTAGTCTAACTTATTAAAAACAATTAATAAAAAATCTAATGAGTATTTAAACGCAATTTCCAACAAAGAACTTCCAATTCTTTTATTCAAAGGAAAACATTCTAGAATCACTCCAAGAATGTGTCTCTATAATGCGCAATGCGAAGCAGTCTAACATTAGCATTCACAAAGCGGGAAAACCCCATTAACTATCATTCTAGATTACATTAAAAGCCATTTCAAATCAATCAATTCTGAAACTAATCAAAACAATTTTCTATCTACAAATTGATGCTAAAATTACGGGAGTCGAAAGAAAAGAGATTTTTCAAAAATTCCTTCTCCAACATTGTTCTAATTATTATAAGCTATCGTTTGGCGTTTTTTTTGGTCCAACCCGATGGATGTTATGGTTGGCGTAAAATTACAAAATACTGATATTTGTTTCTTTTTGGGGGATTCCCCAGGAAATCCAGTAAAACTTTTCGAATTTTTTCCCCGTTCACATCCTTGGCACCTCCTTAACATATTTTCAAAGACCAGAACCCTCTGTCTGGTATAGTTCAGGACGAGTTGCTTGTGCAAGCTCGAACAGACTGGGCAGACCTTTCAAAATTATAAACCCATTTTTTCCTATAAGGAAACTGCGTTAATAAAACATTTGAGTATCTATCTAATGCTAAATTGATCAAATTATCTTTTCTGCAACTTCGTCTTGTTGGTGCAAATACGTGGCTTTTCGTAGTCGGTGATTGCAGGATCTACACATTGTGAAGTATCACATATCACAAACCAAACTAATTAGATAGTTAAAAGCCAAGATCCACACATTTTGAAGTATCACATATCACAAACCAAACTAATTAGATAGTTAAAAGCCAAGATCAACACATTTTGAAGTATCACATATCATAAACCAAACTAATTAGATAGTTAAAAGCCAAGATCCACACATTTTGAAGTATCACATATCACAAACCAAACTAATTAGATAGTTAAAAGCCAAGATCCACACATTTTGAAGTATCACATGTCACAAACCAAACTAATTAGATAGTTAAAAGCAAAGATCTACACATTTTGAAGTATCACATATCATAAACCAAACTAATTGGATAGTTAAAAGCAAATATCTACACATTTTGAAGTATCACATATCACAAACAAAACTAATTAGATAGTTAAAAGCCAAGATCTACACATTTTGAAGTATCACATATCATAAACAAAACTAATTAGATAGTTAAAAGCCAAGATCCACACATTTTGAAGTATCACATATCATAAACCAAACTAATTAGATAGTTAAAAGCCAAGATCTACACATTTTGAAGTATCACATCATCAAAATAAATACTTAGCGATGTTCCGAATACCAGCAGGAATATAAAGTACTAGGAAAATAACACATTAATTCTAAAAATCCAAGTTTTACCAGCCGGATGATTGCAAGCACTCAGGAGGCCTCACAATTTAATGAAACTAAATTAATAGCGTCATGTTGAATCATTTTCCAGACTCATTTTTATTGATTTGTATAGTTGTAAAGTTGTCTAAAATGTTTCTGCATAAAATTGTGTGACTATTTACACCCACGTTTCCTTTCGCTAAGTTTATTTACTAAATCCATATTACTGTGCCTGCTAGTCAAATTTATCAAAGTGTAATTTTTTTTTAAATCTCTTTTTCCTTATTTTTTTCATTTTCTTTTTTTTTCATTTCGTTTTTTTTAAGAGTGATGCTAAATTAATTTTATTTGACTTACATTTTTACTTTTATAATTATTAATTATTATTATCTTATCTTATCCATTAAAGACGCTCCACTTGCACAGAAGATTATTGTCTGTTTTCTTGGTTCGATCAAACAACCTATTCCAAGCCGACATTCCATACGAGAATATCGAAAATTTATATGTATTTTTTAAAATCTTGATTTTAAACAACAATTAACTTCTTTACATATGTTTCCAATTTTCTTTCTAATATAATATATTTTTCTGCTTTAAAAAAATTTTACTTCTCAGAGATGTATGTACAAATATATAAAAAATTATTTATATTGATAATGTTTTTATTTCAATGATGTCTAAATAATTATTTATATATATATATATATATATATATATATATATATATATATATATATATATATATATATATATGTATATATATATATATATATATATATATATATATATATATATATATATATATATATCATAAATTCAGCTATTTATTCCAGGCTAAAGAGAGATCTTTCACTTACTAAAACTCAGGACTAAAAAAAAGATGGCTGCCACTGCGGTTGCGCTGTGAGTCACAGTCTTTGTTTTAGATTTACATATCGTAAACTTGTATTTGAAATTAATGCAGTGTTAGGTTTTTAGAAAACACAAGTAGAGACAAACATTCTCTCATCAAATGTTGTACTGTTTGGGTCATTACCAAGCTTAAGTGCTAAGAGGCGGAAACGACAGTCAATTGTCTTTTGCATGATACAGATACAGGCTTTCTTAGATGCTAAGAGACAGAAACGACATACAAGTGTCTTTTGCATGATACATATACAGGCTTTCTTAGATGCTAAGAGACAGAAACGACAGACAAATGTCTTTTGCATGATACAGATACAGGCTTTCTTAGATGCTAAGAGACAGAAACGACAGACACGTGTCTTTTGTATGATACAGATACAGGCTTTCTTAGATGCTAAGAGACAGAAACGACAGACAATTGTCTTTTGCATGATACAGATACAGGCTTTCTTAGATGCTAAGAGACAGAAACGACAGACAAGTGTCTTTTGTATGATACAGATACAGACTTTCTTAGATGCTAAGAGACAGAAACGTCAGACAAGTGTCTTTTGTATGATCCAGATACAGACTTTCTTAGATGCTAAGAGACAGAAACGACAGACAAGTGTCTTTTGCATGATACAGATACAGGCTTTCTTAGATGCTAAGAGACAGAAACGACAGACAATTGTCTTTTGCATGATACAGATACAGGCTTTCTTAGGTGCTAAGAGACAGAAACGACAGACAATTGTCTTTTGCATGATACAGATACAGGCTTTCTTAGATGCTAAGAGACAGAAATGACAAACACTTGTCTTTTGCATGATACAGATACAGGCTTTCTTAGATGCTAAGAGACAGAAACGACAGACAATTGTCTTTTGTATGATACAGATACAGGCTTTCTTAGATGCTAAGAGACAGAAACGATAGACACGTTCTTTTGTATGATACAGATACATGCTTTCTTAGATGCTAAGAGACAGAAACGACAGACAATTGTCTTTTGTATGATACAGATACAGGCTTTCTTAGATGCTAAGAGACAGAAACGACAGACAAGTTTCTTTTGTATGATACAGATACAGACTTTCAAAAGATTATGAAAAATAACAAATGTTTTATTGTTTATTAATATGAAATGTGATTTTATAAAAACATAATGCAGTTTTTTTCGTTTGTATTTTCAATAAAATTAAACAATGTATTTTAGTAGAGATTTGTTCGATTAAATTATAATCTTCAAGCATTAATAACATTTAGCATACAAATAATGCACAATTCCGTGTTTTATCACATTTAAAGCTGTCATTTAGTGAAAATGCCATTTCATCAAGAGGAATGGGGATTATTCACAATTATGGAATATGTGAGATAAATGCATTGTCACACGTTTATGAGAAAATGAATTGATGAAAAAATAAAAACGTTAATTAATTATCTGAACTTTATTTTTTAGATGTAGGTATTCTTTAAGACGATATATCAGTTTACATTTTACTCTGAATTTGTCGCTTTTTAAATGTTGAGCGTAGAAACTTCGATATACTACTTAGTTATATGAGTCTTTTTAAACTTCCAAATAAGTATAAGTGTTTCTTCTATATTGACCATTAGTGTTACAAATGTTATATTTCAAAGTCATGTCGAATAAACGTTCAATTAATCTAAACAACCAAAATGAAACTCAATGTGTCAGTTGATGTGACATCTTGATATATGTTTCAAGTTGAATCAATTAACATCCAAAGAAAAACTCAATGTGTCTGTGATGTGGAGTCTTGAGTATAGGATTCAAGTTGAATCAATTACATCCAAAAGAAAAACTCAATGTGTCTGTTGAATGTGAAGTCTTGAGTATAGTGATTCAAGTTGAATCAATTACATCCAAAAGAAAAACTCAATGTGTCTGTTGAATGATGAAGTCTTGAGTATAGTGGTTCAAGTTGAATCAATTACATTCGAAAGAAAAATAATTGTGTTGTTGAATGCCCCCCCAATCATTCCTTATATGATAAATAGCAGGTTCAATGTTAGACTCAATTCCATCCCAAAGAAAACAACCATATAAATTATCAATTTACTTAATCCACAATATTAAATCCCTAATCCACCCCCCCCAACCACCCCTCCCCCCACCCCCCCCATATCAATAATCGATCCTACTATCTTACACTATATACCACCTAATACCACCCCCAACCCCCCACCTCCTTCCCACACCAATCACCATTTTCAATTTACTTCTATGATTATATATGGTTCACTATTTAACACATACCACCCCCACTCCCCTACCATTATAATTATCTTATCCTACCAATCTTTGTGTTGTCTACGTGCTATACGTTGCCTCAATTACATCAAAAGAAAAACTAATTTTTCTAGTTTGTAATGTTCTACAATCTTCCCCCCCCCCCCCCCTTTTTTTATTCGTGTTTCAAGTTTGACATCAGAATAGCATCCAAAGAAAAACT
>CALYLW010001707.1:0-101506 GCA_944989445.1 Ampullaceana balthica | reverse complement strand
GATAGCGATAATTTTAATTAAAAATGATAATTAGGGTAAGGGAAGATGTGGTTAAAATTATGAAAAACATGGGACGTAATTAATGACTTTAAACCAAGCTGAGATCTTAGCTAATTGAAACATATAGAGATGAAACATATAGAGATGAAACATATAGAGATGCAACATATAGAGATGAAACATATAGAGATGAAACATATAGAGATGCAACATATAGAGATGAAACATATAGAGATGAAACATATAGAGATGAAACATATAGAGATGAAACATATAGAGATGAAACATATAGAGATGAAACATATAGAGATGAAACATATAGAGATGAAACATATAGAGATGAAACATATAGAGATGAAACATATAGAGATGAAACATATAGAGATGAAACATATAGAGATGAAACATATAGAGATGAAGCACATAGAGATGAAACATATAGAGATGAAACATATAGAGATGAAACACATAGAGATGAAACAATGTAGAGATGAAACATAACTAATGTATTTCAAATACGTTTGCAAGATTGAAATTTGGAGCTCCACAAATATCTTCTTTACAAACCAGTTGGCAAGCAGGATTTTGAGGCCTCCATTGAGCATTAAGGGGCTTCATGTGGATTTTCAAACTAAAAAAGTAACCATTAAAGAATCATTTTTAGGTTTTGTTCAGATACATTCCAAAGACGCAGCAAGCCTTGAAAGGGTTATCGTAGAGAAAATGGAATATGATAACATACCTCTAGCCGACTGTCGGTCACAATAACATAACAATGCTGATGTAATGACTGGGCATATATCCGGCCTTCAACAGCGAATATGTGCAAGAAATAACAGAGCATTGTTTGCAAACTGTGACAGCCACAGCTTAAACTCAGCTAAACATAGGGTTGCCAGACGTGCGGCAGAAGGAGGACATGTCCTCCTTTTCAGCTCAATGTTCTCCGTCTGGCAGGCTAAGCTAAAATCGTTTAAAATGTCGGGATTTTCTTACATTTTATATTATAATTTTTATGTATTGTTTTTATAATTTACTATTACATCGTATGTTAACTTTAAATAAAAATAGATTACAGCTATTTTTAAAACTTGGAAATATAGACAAGGACGAACAAATCTAGTTCTAGTTCTAGGTTAAAAAATATCGCAGTCATTGAAAATGAAATGTGTCAGGGTATGAGATCACTGCGAATGATTGTGGTGAGATTGTTGTGAGCCAGTGTTGGAGTCGGGTCAAGGCGTTGTTGACGGGTATGAACTCCTATCACGTGAATAATGTCTAGTGATGTCTGAGTGAACTTCTGGTCACACGGGATATGTCAGGGACATGACCAGAGGACACGCCAGGGTCAGTTGAGACCAGTTGGGGGGTATATAAGAGAGTAGTCGAGACGAGTGCGGGGTGTGGCAGAAAGCTGTGTAGTTCGCACAGTGTTGTGCGGTCAGACCGGTCAGGATAGACCGGGGAGCTGCAGGGTTGCAGTAAAACAGAGTTGAGTTTAACGTCGCCCAGAAGCGGTCGGGTCGGACCGAGGGCATGCTTGAGCATACAGCCGTTATATATAGATGTATTTTATGTCAAGGCAAGACAGCCAGTTGTACAGTTGTTTATAGTAGAATAAACATTGCATCGTTACACAGACTTGTGTCATCTCTTGTGTATGTTGTGTGTAGCGGAGAGCAAGGTACAATCCACCTAAACATAGAGACTTAACAAAATGGAAGAAACATCATTTTTGGAGGTTATGAGCCGTCTTCACACAGCCTTGTAAGTTTTGAAAAATAGATTGGAGGAGACATTTATTTTACTGAAAGTCAAGGAGATGTTGAGAAGACTTAAGAAAAGTGGTCAAGAAGAAGAGTTTGACAAATGCTAAGTTGGTGTATGAAGCATGCATTAGTTACTTAGAAAAATGGTTGAAAACCTTTGATGAATTTCAATGCTTTAATTGGATGTACTTAGATAATATCATAGAATGTAAACTTGATGACCTTTTGACGTGTATATTGTATTTGAAAGAGAAGGGTATTGTAGATGATGTGCAATTGTTTGACCAATACAGCAATCTTAAATATTTTGTACAAGACAAAAATGAATAGTTTTTTAAGACTCTTGCATGAACAATGGCAGCTATTATAATAAAATTGTACTGACTTTAAGTTTAATCCGGGACGAGTTAAATAAAATATTCAAAATGTCCTCCTTTTTTCGTCCTCCTTATTGTTTTATTATGCCCTCCTTTGGGTGTCCACATACCTGGCAACATTAGCTAAACAGGATCCAGTTGTTATCACGTTTATTGGAACAGTTGAAAGTATATACTTGTTATTCTCTCGTTCAACAACTTGTTGGGGAGAATTAAGAAGAATGGTGCCAATCACAATGAAGAGACGAGTGCACGATCAGAAGCTGTTAAAGCTATTTATTATGAAGGACTAGATGAACTAGTAGGGCGGTTGGAAAAATTATCAGAACATACAACTATGACACCTGACACCAGAAGTGATGAAGAAACTTGGCTGGCAGGTTTATTCAACTTTAACTTCCTAGTTTAGTTACATTTCTATAACATCATACTTGGAAAAATTGATCGTGTCCAGAATCGGTTGTAGGATCCTACTATGAATTTCAAGGAAGCAGCATCTGATCTTGAATCGCTGGTGCAAGAACTTGTCAACATTCTTGATATTTTTAGCCTAGTTGCGATTGACAATGGAAAAACAAGATGCACAACTTGGGGAATCGAGGTTGACAGAAGGATTAGACGACATCGCAGGATACCTGGAGAATTAGCAAGAGATGCAGGACTTTCGGCAGCAGAAGAAATTGCACGTGTTATGAACTGCGTAATTGATAGACTCTAACAGGAGATATCAATACGGTTTTTGTATAAAAATCTTAAAAACCAAATTTTGGATTTTTAATAAACATCAAAACTCTTCTCGCTGAGACAAATGTTGATACACTTCGTCAAAATTGTTTAGATTTTAGAAATTTCTGCGACACTGACGTCAATAGTCATGAATTGTGCACAGAAATCGGAGACTGCAAAATGCTACTCAGTTCCCGGACTGAAGTTCTACCGGAAACTGCTTTGGAGCTTCTTGGTTTTATTGTTTCATATGGAGATGACGTATTTCCAAATCTGTGCATTTCAATTCAAATACTTCTAACAATTGCTGTGTCAACTGAAACTATGAGCGGTCCTTCAGCAAACTGCAGCTTATTTTGTCTTAATTACATGCTTCAATAGGCCAAGATCGTCTTAGTGATCTCGCACTCCTTAGCATCGAAAGAGAAACACTTGAGAATATTAATTTTGACAACGTGATTGACGAGTTTGCGCCATTCAAATCAAGGAGGATCAATTTGTTGTAGACTATGTCTATTCGAGTCTTGTATAACTAACATAGTTTTTTTTCAAATAAATTGTTTACAACCGTATAGAGAAATATTAGTCTGTATTCTACTTCATTAAAATACAAGATGCTTCGAAAATGAACCATATAAACCGTAAAATTTCAAAAAAATTCTTGGGGGCTCACTGAGTCCCCAGAATCTGTCGGTCCGAGAGGGGTCGCAGAATTTGTGTCATATCGCCGGGCGCAGATGATCCCAGCTACGCCACTGAACCAACCAGTCCTGAGTAGTCAGCCAATTTATTCCATTTTACTACATGTACCTTCTTTTAAAATAATTTTCACCCTCCACAGTCACGTGATCAGCTGTCGTCATAAACTCGGAGTTGAGGCTATTCTCTCAAGGGAAAAAAAAACCTCTTCGAGTCACAACGTTGGTGCGGAGGGAAGGGCTTCTGTGTAGTTTGATAGTTCATTAGGTGACAAAGTTCATGGGGTGACATAGTTCATTTGGTGACAAAGTTCATGGGGTGACATAGTTCATTTGGTGACAAAGTTCATGGGGTGACATAGTTCATGGGGTGACATTGTTCATGGGGTGACATTGTTCATGAGGTGACATAGTTTATTGGCTGACATAGTTTTGTCTGTGAATGTGAGGCAGCTGGGGAGAATTTTATCTATTATCTAACTCTAGTTATTGGAAAAATTGTTTGACGTATTTCAAATTTCTATATCCTTGACATTACTCACAGAAATGAGTAGGATATTTTGAACTCTGTTATCTTTAGTCGAGAGTTTGACAATTTATTTAATACTATCTTTTCAAATTTTCGGTATAAACAGAATCAGCGGCGTAGTGGTGGAGCAAGGGCAAAAAAGAACGTGGAGGGATTTTATTAAGGGCGGTAATGTCATAGTAGTTAAATAGCTCGGAAACATGTAAGAAATGTAAAAGAAGTAGAGCTTTTTACTGAAAAAAGCCAAGGATAATATTAATATGAAAAAAAGGAAAAATCGTTACATTTTTGCAATTTCAACTGCCAAAACTTGAAACTTTTGAACTTTTGTAAAATTTATTTAAAAATTGTGTAAAAATGTGATACTTATCTGATAGTAGTTATTGCTGTACAAGGACCAGCTATAAATATTGCTGTACAAGGACCAGCTATAAATATTGCTGTACAAGGACCAGCTATAAATATTGCTGTACAAGGACCAGCTATAAATATTGCTGTACAAGGACCAGCTATAAATATTGCTGTACAAGGACCAGCTATAAATATTGCTGTACAAGGACCAGCTATAAATATGATACTTATCTAAAAGTAGTTATTTTTGTACAAGGACCAGCTATAAATATTGCTGTACAAGGACCAGCAATAAATATTGCAGTTTTAAACATTTTTTCTGTAGCGAAGGTGTACAAAATATGATTATTTCTTTTCCAGGACATGTTATCTGGCTGGTCAGTTTTGTCGGTCACTCCGAGAAAACCAGCCCGAGCTTGGCATCACAGACATGGACATCTTGTGTGTGGAAATCGCTGGCCTGTGTCATGATTTAGGTGGCTTCAAATTAAATAGGATTTAAGTTGTTAATAACGTATAAGTGACGGAATCATACAAGAATTATATTAATAGAGTTTTAACTATAATTTTGAGCATATCGTTCAACACATTTGATATAAATAAAAGAAACATATTTTATAAGTTGCACACACAAAGACAGAGTTAAAGATTTCTTAACAGTTTAAAAGTGATACACACAATTTTAGTAAATGAAACATTTTAAACCACAATAATAATAATATATGTACACTTGTAAATATTTTTTTAAAAAAAAACCAAATAATTCTGTACATTAAATTTGTATACTACAATGAATATCTAACCTTTAAAAACCAATGAAGACATAAAAGCAAAAGAATTCTTGCATATTTTATAACTTTTAAAGTTATCAGATACTTTCAACAGGTCAAGGTCCATTCTCCAGGTTGTTTGTTGACAGATTTGGTCCATCATGTGTGGTTTCAACGAGTGATGTAAGCAACATATTTTTCGTATCCAGTAAAAGAAAGTCTGCATTTAATTTTAAAGATGTTTAAATGTTATTGATTATTTTTTCATGGTGTACCTGCGCGTTGTTATTTAAATGTTACAATTGTTTATACATTTTCATTATAATGCTTATTATTATTATTATTATTATTATTATTATTATTATTATTCTAATGCAAGCTCCACATCTATAAGATATTAGATGGTTGTACGGAAAGACGTACATGATGTACATACATACACATATAGAATTGGAATCCCAATTTCTTAGATTGATTTTATTTTAAATTCACAACCATGTGTGAAGTTTTGTTGTTGGAATTTGATATGTTTAGGTTACAGTGCAGTTAGCTGGTACAAGTAAATGACTGGGGGACAGATAGAGTCAATTACAAGTACCAGATGAATAGTTCATGTTCTAATGTATTTTAACTACTGGGATTTTACGTTCAGTAATAATGGTATGATAAGAATTTACATTCAATATGGAGTTTCAAGTTTTGGCAGTTGAAATTGCAAAAATGTAACGATTTGTCCTTTCTTTTTCATATTAATATTATCCTTGGCTTTTTTTCAGTAAAAAGCTCTACTTCTTTTACATTTCTTACATGTTTCGAAGCTATTTAACTACTATGACATTACCGCCCTTAATAAAATCCCTCCACGTTCTTTTTTGCCCTTGCTCCACCACTACGCCTATACATTGGCTGCCTATACAAGCCCGTATTGATTACAAACTGGCCGTTCTCTGTCACAATTTCTTTTCGGACTCATGCCCATCGTATCTTACTGAACTTTTGTCGGTCTACTCACCCACTCGCAAGCTAAGATCTTCTGCAGACACACGCGTTCTCTCTGTTCCTACGACACGCACCAAAACGTTTGGTGAAAGGTCGTTCTCTTTTTGTGCAGCCAAACAATGGAATTCTCTACCATTACACATACGTAGTATTCAAACAACCAAGTCCTTCAAGACTGCACTTAAGACACATCTTTTCACAATTTATTTTTAAAATTGATGAAACAACATTTCTTGTAAATGATTAACGTAGCTTATGTATAATGTATTGTAATTTTGTGTGTTGTTGTGATATGAAAGTTAATTTAATACTTATAGGTATGTTATTTCTTTCATGTAAAGCGCTGTGAGCCCAGTTCCTTACTGGGATACAGCGCTATATAAATAATCAATTTATTATTATTATTATTACGCCGCTGATTCTGTTTATACCGAAAATTTGAAAATAATAATAATGAGTGTTTTTGTGATGAATTGATTGAAAAATAAACAGTTATTTCTTTTTGTACTTGTAATTAAAATAAGAATTATTCAAAGATATAAAGGGGACATCCATCTTTATACAAACACGGAACAGACTATTTATTTAATACGAACGCATGAGTAGTGGAAGAGTATGTTTTTTTGTAATAATAATATAATTATGTATATTATATAAAAGATAAAATTTTAAAAAAATACTTCTTATGAGTTCTACTTCATCTTACGCGCTCGTTGAAGTCATTTGAGGTATTTTTGAGGCCGCTATCCTATTAACTCGTGCAGGATTTCGGATTCAACGCTTCGGGATCTGTCGTCACCTTTTTCAAAACGCTCGTAAACATGTTTTCTGACTTGCTAGAGAGCTGAAATTTTCACAGTAGGCTTGTGGGCAGGATAAAGCTATTAAATTTTCAGATCGATCGAATGTACCGTAATTAAATTAATGCATTTTTAGTTTATCTCTATATGTAGCGGCCAGATTTTCCCTGCCCCTCCGTTTTACAACAAAGGGTATTTAAGGCAATCTCATTCTGTAAATGTTTGTCGCATTTAAGCATGATACATACTTTTTAGTTATGTCTCTTATATAAGGGATATATAGTCAAAACTTTGTTTTTACGGGGTTGTTTAATTCAATCCTTTATATTAACTTCACCGTCGTCTCTTGGGTTCGCAGGCGGTGGGTCGGTCGGTCGGAAAAACAAAAGTAAAAAATGACACACTTCCCGTGATGCATAGTCGTGTAGTGTGTATAGAAAATCATTCCAGATAGAACAAGCGAAATTATAGAATGTCTGATATAGACAATCCATGTGTTGTGAAAAAATATTTTTTCTGCTAAGTGGATCAGTGCACATATGGAAAGGAGTTAAGAATGTGTAAGTTTATATTTATGGAAAATTTCAAATTTTGCTCACACATTTCGTCTCTAGATGAACTTGGCTAACAGGACATTTAACAGGACTTCATGAATGAAATTAAGTTTTACAAATCTTTTGTTAACGCGTAAAAGTAGAAAATAAAATGAACAAAAAACTTTTTTTAAACGACGAGGCCCAGCTGCAGTGAGGAATGTAGAATCTCGCATGAAAAAGCAGAAACTACTTTTTTGTCACAAAGTAGTCACACATGGGGACTCAGAACTTTTGTGTCAGTTGATCAAATTTTATATGTCACATTAAATCCCACAATTGATCACAATAAATATCAATAAAACTTAGGCGCGGGGGGCGCGAAATGTTTTCTTTCTTCGGGGGGGGGCATGACAGAAACTAATTGAGAAACACTGCTCTAAGGGGAATCCAACTTATCTCATCAGGCCTGCATACGTTTATCTTACTGAAATGGCACTGTGGTGTAAATCTCTATCAGTTTAGAATTTGAGTACGGTAGAGATGATAATTTAGTGATTACTGTTTACTGGGTGATTGAATTTTAAATTTTGCGTTTTAAATAACTTTTTAAAATCTTTTTATTTTTCAGGAACAGGTGCAAACTCAAAAAGAATATGCCAGAAAGGTAGATTTTTATACATAATATAATTTTTTATATATATCCTATATAATAAAAGGCAATGTTCTGCCCGGTAATCGATAGTGATTAATCCCCTCAAGATCCATCCATTAACCCAATGAAACATAAAGGGGCATCGGGTCCATTTTGTGCAAGATGTTAAGTTCAAAATACGGGTTTATTTTATCAATATTATAATGGATATATCTATCTTCTTTTTTCTCTTCCTATATAATAAAAGGCTATGATCTGCCCGGTCATCGATAGCGATTGGTCTCTCAAACACATATGACTCCTACAGCCAATGATATTGAACACGTTTACGTTAACGTTCAAAACGAGTTATTTTTGGTGCAGTATTTCTTCCAAGACTTTATTTTGAGTTATGCGCGTTGGGATTTATAGTCAAAAGCTCTGATTTTACGAGTTATTTATTTTAATTATAATGAATAGTGTTTTTGACGTGATGCACATGTATGCCGGTCGAGACGGCTGTTGGAGGAGAGTTACAACATGCCACTGAAAGGTGGCGGAACATCCTTGGACGGGCTTTGTTGCTCGTATGAATTATGTTTCTTGCATTTAAAAGGTGCGATGAGCATTTGTATTTTGATTCTCTTTGGTGTAGAGATTTTATGTGTATTTTGTTTATTCTACTCATGTATTTTTTTTAGAGTTTTAAATGTTGATAAAGTGTTGGTTCCCCTGATTTCTTCAGGCAACTCACACCACGCCCGAATTCCGATAGGAAAGAACGAAAATTTTTATGTGTTTGTTCTTGCATACGGAATAAGAAAAGTATTTTTATCGCTATGTCATCTGAGGGTTGTATTAGTTATCTTTGTTTTGCATTTACAAGAAAGAATTACATGCCTTGTGTATTATTACCACTTTGCCCAGTAGCGTAGAGAGAGGTGTGCAATAGGAGATAATTCCCCCGGCGGCACTTTGTTGGGGCGGCAAATTTCCCGCCCAAAGTACCTTTTAAATAAAAATGTTTAAAAGAGAGTGGCGCTTTTTGTCAAAATAAAATATAAACTGAATAAGAAATTAATAAAAGCAATAAAGAAACTCCTAAAATATGTAAACGTTTCAACTGCCTAATGTTTAAACTCAGTATTGGATATAAATTCTTCTAAAACATATGCTACGGAACTGTAAAATCAAGAGGCATAAGTATGAGTAAGTGACACTGATGTACTAGTAAGGGGCGGCAAATTAATCGTTGTTAATCAGCTTCTAAGAACTGAAAAGCGTTAAAATAGTGTTTAATAAAAGCAAAGGTAAAAACTAAGTTCTTTTGGGGCGTATGTATACGTATCTCGTCTACAGTTATATTACTTATTTCTTCTATTTTATTTAAATTTATTAAAACTTCCTATTCATCTGACGCCGAAAATGTTAATGTAAAATATGTGTTGAGGATGCTAGCTTTGGTGTCATTATCATTATATGTTTTATTATTTGGGCGTTTTAGAGTGGCTATTCCTGTAAGTTCAATTTTTTAAAGATTCAATGAAGGACCATACCTTTTTATTGTTATCTTTAGAAATTACATTGTGTATATACTGATTAGCGAAGTCAGTAGTGCGCTCGCCTTACAAAGCTGAGGGGCGTGGGATCGAGCCCACGCAAAGCCACAATATAAATGATACGCTAAGAAAGTCTTCCGCTGACCCCTGGAATGGAATTGGGGCACCCACCAGGTATAAACAAGCCACGAGTAAGCTCTAATGGAAACATTAGGGATCCCCTACGACCTTCAGGTTATGGGACTTACTTACTTATATACTGATTAGTGAAGGCAAATCCTTATTAAGTTTAATAGGATGCACCCGTATTCTCTCACAACACACTCACACAAACATACACACACATACACAAAAACACAGACACACAAACACAACTTTTTTTTATCTTGTATGTTCTATCTATTTCATTGATATAAATACGGGCGACTACTCTCATAGATATTCTAGTTAAACACTTGTATCGTCAAGTATAAATGTATTAGATAATTGGATTTAGATTTATAAATAATGTTTGTACGTCATTATTATTTATCTCGCGTCCGTTGTATTATTGTAAAATTTATTAACTAATTAAGTTGATATTTTTACTTGGCTGGAATGTACGCTTGTATCACTTGTATTTAAGCTCTGCACATATTATATCTAGAGTGCCATTCATTGTCATAGAGGGAGTCATATTTCTATACAGTTTACCGAAAGCTTTTGTTTCTTTTCTAGTCAAACTAAATCTTTTACTTTTTAAATCAAATGGAATATTAAAAAAAAATATATTGACCATAAAACAAAGTGTTTTTTTTGTTTATAATTGTTTAATATAAACGGTAAACATTAAAGTCTCTTTGCAAGACAGATATTCACAGTAAATTTCTTTGTTTGAATGAACGTTTCTATTTGTCACAGCACAAGGTGCCGTCAGCACACATGTTGGACTACCTGCTGGAGGAAAATAAAGAAGTGAAAGACAAACTGAATAGCGTATATGGTGTATCTGAAGATGAGATTTGTTTTATCAAGGAACAAATTGATGGTCCACCAGTGACTGGATCTACAGTGAGTAGTTTATGATCTAAAACCATGTATCGTTCGGGGATGGGGGTGTAGGGTGGGGGTGGGGGGGAATTTAATATTTGATAATATTGCTCATACTAGGAAAATCCTATCGGGTAAAGGAATTCTAACGCGGAAATGAATGTTGACATGAATAAAATGTATATCTTTTGTCTGGAAATGCTTAAACATTACTGTGGCGGAGTCGTTGTCTAGGGGTTGAGGTCCCCCCTTAGCCACAGATATTTACCACGTAGACGGGTAAAAGACTTAGCAACGCTGGGTTGTTTTCTTTCAACATAAGTTTAATGACATCCAGAAGCTTTGAACATATTTATGGTACAGTACAATTGGCAGTTTACAGTTGATGGTCATACCATCCAGAGTCCTCGGCCCAGCTCGACCGGATTGGACTACGTTCACAAAACTCCACACTCTATCGTACGTCTTTCTCCTGCCTGCTACTTGGCAACATAACACTCTCTCAGCGACACACAATGTGACCCCTATTATACCCCCGTCTTGTCCGACTGGTTTTGACTGGCCCCTAGGTCACTCACCATGTCTCCCTTTGACCGTGGTCCTGTCAATTCATTACAACTTGCACGTACCTTGAGTTCACCCGCCCCCCGTTCCACGAGGACAAGTGTTCACAGCCCCATTTATGCGTAGTCATCCCCACACCACAACATCTGACCGTAACACCCCCCTCCTCACGAGCGACCTTAGCAAGAATGTCGCGAGTTTATAAACATAAGGTCTTGAGGTTTTGGTGTGTCATGATCTACTAATAATATATCCCATACTTACACACACAGGCATTTCAATAATATATAGTTATTTTAACAATATTTAACAATTGCAATGTTCACTATATACAGAATTTTCACCAGTAATATGCTAGCTTCCAAAAATATTAGTTCACAATAGTGGTGTATATTCCCAAATACATAATAAGGAATCGTTTTATTTACATTGTGGAACTACCCGGTTTTCGTACCTGCGTACGAGTCTAGTCCTATACTACCTCGCTTTCGAGGGTAGCAAAGGTTATTACTACTCAAAATGTTAACGATATATATACATCAATATACAAAAGAAAAAAAATTGTCACATTTGAAGTATTAATATTCTTCATATACAAAAAAAAATCTTGGTATGGTTAAATGACTTAAATGACACCCATGTTTCACAAGCAAAGAATCTCATGGTTCAATGATTTAGATGATCCCCATGTTTTACAAGCGAAGAAAGTCATGGTTCAGTGACTTAATTGCTCAACATGTCTCACAAACAATGAATGGCATGCTTCAATGGTTTAATTGCTAATCATGTGTCACAACAATCACTATCCACCCAATTTTCTGTCCCTTTTCATTAATACTTGCATCTGTATCTTTATGGGACATGTTATGTATGTTTTCTGTCCCCATAGCGGGATCTCGTATGTATATTTATCGTCCCCCCTACTGGGACCAGTTATAACCACCAGTTAATGGGTTACAAATTATCATATTCATAATCATAACATAGTCATCGGCAAAATTTTCATGAATCAAAAATTTCATCATCATAACATATAATAAATACATATTATCAATGTTATACCAAATGCCTGAGGGCTCCAAACATGTTGTGCTTACATAATCAAAATGTGTCGTGCACATAAGAATTGTCTTATCAATTCATATAATAGTAATACTGGGAATTGGTCGCTCAGACCCCCCAAGTAAATACAAAAATACATTATCATAACTCCTCATAGTTATCAACAAATAGCAGCCTCATCATCCTAATCAAAACATTATCATCATAACAACATCTCTTATCATAAAATTTGGACTGAGGTCTCCAGTGCACAAAATTTCTTATATGATCAACACATTTGTCATGAACATACGAACCACTTTATTTCATTTCACAATGATACTGGTACAAGGTCACTCAGACCCCAACTTCAATCCCAACAATATTATCATTATTCATCATAATTTTCAACAAATTATCATCATCATAGAAGACACAATACCAATTCCGTGTTATTTACGGCGCCCTCCTATACCGTAATACTCAGACAAATTCAATGTATGCATCAAAAATCATAGTCATTGTTTTTGATGGTGGAACATTTCGTATATTTCCCATTCTAAACAAGAAACGACTCTTATTAGCATTACCAAGAGCGTACCCTAAAATTTGGAAACTACAATCATTTGTCATTGTCCCAGGCTTAATTATTAGCTATTTTGATCATTCTTGTACTCAACCCTACAAAATCTGTCAGTATACTGGTAGTCTTAGTGGGATTAGTGGGACCGTGATTTTCTATCAGTCTTTTGTCTGTCCCACTACCACTGTCTGCTAAGTACGTCAGCCAATGTATTATCAGCCCCTGGGATCGGTCTGATAGTAAATTTGTATTCTTGTAATGTTAACGCCCATCGTGCCACGCGGTTATTAATGCTCTTGGATGTCTGTAACACCGTCAATGGTTTGTGGTCCGTCTCGATAGTAAAGTGATTACCAAAAAGGTATCTTGAGAATTTTGTAATCGTCCATACTACCCCCAAACATTCCTTTTCAATTACTGAGTATCGGGTCTCCCGGGATAATAGTTTCCTGCTTACGTACGCTATCGGGTGTAATAATCCCTCCCGTTCTTGCATTAAGCATCCCCCTATAGCGGACTCGCTCGCGTCTGTTCTGATTACAAACTCACGATTTATCTCTGGCAGTATAAGGATTGGTTGTGTAGATAGAGCCTTTTGGATCTTTTCTAGTGCTTCTCTACATGTGCTAGTCCATTGTACTTTTTCTGGTTTTCCTTTCTTTGTTAGATCTGATAGACTGGCCGATATATCTGCGAAATCCGGAACAAATTTTCTATAATAACTGATCAGCCCCAATAAGCTCCTCACTTGTTTCTTGGTGTTCGGATGTTTGATATTTAATATTTTACTTGTTATACTGGCGTTAGGTCTCTGTGTACCTCCTCCGACTATATGACCCAGAAACTCTATTTCTGAAAACCCGATTTCCATTTTTGTTGGCCTAGCTGTCAACCCCGCAGTTTTCAATCTGTTTAGTACCTGATCCAATGTATGATTATGTTCTGTTATGGATCTTCCAAACACGCAAATGTCATCAAAAAAACTGACCACGTTTTTTTGATCACCTAAGACTCGACGCATGCCTCGTGCGAATGTCGCTGGTGCGTTACACAGCCCAAATGGCATGTATTTAAACTGATACAATCCCAAGTCAGTTTGAAAAGCAGTATATTTCCTCGAGTTTATTTCTACCGGTAATTGCCAATAACCTTTCACTAAGTCAATTTTTGAGAAATACTTAGCTTGTCCTAATTGAATAAATAAATCTTCCTGATTGGGTATTGGTTCTGCGTCTGTTATCGTTATAGCGTTTAGTTTCCTGTAATCAATGCAGAAACGTGTGGAACCGTCTTTTTTCTTAACTAGGACTATTGGCGAGGAGTAGGGTGAAGTTGACTTTTCTATAATGCCCTCCCCTTCCATTTGCCGAATTTCCTTAATTATCTCTTGCTTTGCTGAAAAGGGTATAGGATATGGTCTCAGACAGATTGGTTTTTCTGTGTTTAACTCAATAGAGTGAGCTACTACAGTGGATTTTCCTGGTGTGTTAGTTATAACGTTAGCGTATTTATCTAGTATCCTTTCTATTTGTTCTCTTTCATACTTTTTGAGGTGGGGGTTAATTCTTACATCTTTCGTCGATTCCTTAACCCCGCTCGCCTGTGTTGGCAACGAACTAATGTTTCTGCTTTCATTTTCTGTCTCGTTATCTTCTATCACGACGGCGTAAGCCGTGTTTTTCGCACTGCTGTTTGTAATAGGGTGATTGGTACATGTCTCAGTATGCTTTTGACTTGATTCTTCCCTACTATGATATTCCTCTAGCAAGTTTATGTGATATGTTTTCCTTTTTCCCTTTTCCAGGATTACATAATTACAATCCCCTACTTTTTCTACGACCTTATATGGTCCATGCCATCGGGATCTTTGTAGTTTACTACCCGCCGACGCTTTCATCACAACCACACGACTTCCTACAAGAATCTCTCGTTTTCTGGCTCTACGATCATAGAGTAGTTTTTGTTTTTCTTTTGCTGCTTTCAAGTTTTTACTCGCCTGTGTGCCACTTACTCGTAATCGATCTCTTAATTTATTTAGGTATTCGTGTGGCTTTTGTCCCTCTATCCTTTCATTACTCCCATCGAAAATATTTCTCAGGATATTTATGGGCCCTCTTACTTTGCGTCCGAACATTAGTTCGAATGGTGAAAACCCTGTTGATTCATGCTTCCCCTCCCGATAAGCGAATAGTATCCCTTGTACGTGGTCTTCCCAGTCTTTCGGTTGTTCCAATGATGCTTTGATAAGTAACGTCTTGAGCGTACCATTAAACCTTTCCACCATTCCGTTGCTCTGCGGGTGTAAAGGAGTGCTGAACCGTTGGGTGATTCCCATTAGCTTACAAACTTGGGCCATTAAGTCGCACCTAAATTGGGTGCCGTTGTCTGATAAAATTTCATCCGGTAAGCCCATTGTCGTAAACATGCCGAGAAGTGCTTCCTGTATTTCCTCGGCGTCAATCTTTTTTAATGGTTTAGCCTCTGGCCATCTGGTCGCTGTGTCCACCAGTGTGAGAATATACTTATAACCTTTCCGTGATGTAGGTATTATTGGTCCGATAAGGTCGACAGCAACCTTACTCCATGTTTTTGTTATTAGTTCCATGTCTCCTAACGGGGCAATCCCTCCGGCGCTTTTTTTTACTTTTTGGCATGCATCACATGTTCTACAGTGATGACGTACGTCACTGGCTATACCCGGCCACCAGAATTCTTTTAGCACTCGCTCCTTGGTGCGAGCTATCCCCATGTGTGCAGATAAACTATTATCGTGGGCTATCTCCAATATGTGTTTTCTTAATACTTTCGGTGCAACCAATTGTTCCTGACTAATATTAGGGTTGATGTGTGTGTCATTATACTCTCTCATTAGTAGTCCTCCCTTGTATTTAACTAATGACTTTTCCGTCCCCTTCATACTCCTTTTTCTCGCATGCTCGTGTATTCGTCTTAACGTGACGTCTTCGGCTTGTAATCTTTTGTAATCCTCTGGCTGTATATTAAACTCCGTGAGGTGTCTTTTCACTGTACTACTGTACTGTTTTGGGTTTTTTTTCTGTGCCCTCGTCGTTACCGCCCCTGCTACTACTTCTGTCCCGATGTTTTCTATTTTGTACCCTTTCGAACTATGCTCCTTAGTTATTTTTGTAAATCTATGGCTGTCTCTATTCCAATTTGCATTAATGTGGTTTTGTTTTATTGTAGTATTGGGCCCAGGGCTGTAGCCTCTGCCCCTGTGTATTGGCCTTACCCCTTTATACCCGTCTCCCATGGTAGCTCCCTTGATATTTCCAATATTTAGGTCAACGTGTGGGTTCTTTAGTAGGGCAGCTTTTGTCATTCCCGTAAAATACGGTGATTTCACATGTATATATCCTACCCTATAAACCTTTCTCTCCCCATCAAACAATATACAAGTGACTGTCTCGTTTGTCACACACTCCTTATCAACTAGAGACTCCCTTACCCCCACGATTCCGCAACCCGTGTCCCGTACAACCTTAACCTTAACCCCATTAACTTCTCCCACCCCAGCAAAACCCCTAGATTGTCATCTTTTTGTTTGGTAGCCTGTTCCCCTCCATTGATAATTGTCTTCTCTTCGGCTTTCTTCCCTCCTACCTTGGACTCTCTGATTCCCTATGAGTGGTGCACTATCCCTTGTCAATTTCACACTTGGGTGTGCCGCCATGTATCCCTCACCCGTTTTAATAACCGATGTTAAATCCAGACTTCCCCTTTCTAATATGTGCTCAACAACCCCCCCGCTTACTGTCTGTAATAGCTTGTCCACTACTGTGAGCTCAAATAGTTTCTCGTAGGTTTTCTCGGTTTTTGAAAGCTCTATCCACTTGGTCAGGTAGTGTCTAATTCTGTTTGAGTAAGCTAATATGTCCTCTCCTTTTCTGGGTCTAACACCTGCTAACCTTTCTCGATATCCTTGGGCTGTTAGCCCAAAATGCCTGGATAAGGCGGTTTTCACCTCCTCATATGAGGCCTCTACTCCCTTTCCACTCCCCGCATAACACACCGGTAGTAGCGGTTGTGGCATCAATTTTCTAAGTTCATACCCCCAATGTTTCACTGGCCACTCCTTGTGTCTCGCTTCGTCCTCGAATCGTACCAAAAAAAATTCTAAGTTATCCCCTATCCCATCAAACATTGGTAGTTTATTTCCCGAGTTCCCTGTGCTTTTTTCCTCTACCCGCGGGGTCTCTTCCTCACTCGCTTTCAATTCCATTATCCTAATGTGCTCCAACCTTTTACTCTCCTCCTCCCTTTTGAAAGCCCTTTCTTCTTTCCGTTTATCTCTTTCCTCATCTTCCTCCATCTTCTTTCTACCTCTTTCCTCATCTTCCTCCATCTTCTTCTACCTCTTTCCTCATCTTCCTCCTTATCGTTCTTTTCCCGAGCTATCCTGTACTCCTCTATTAGCCATTTCTTTGACTCCTCCCCTTCCAATCCTAGCTCCCGGGCCTTTTGTTTAAGTTCCTCTACATTAGGCAACCCCATCTCTCTGTCACTCGTCACTCTACGGTCACAATCTCAAATTCGTCTACCGTCTTCCTATCGTTTTGTATTAGGGACCCAATATAACAATTACTATCTCAATAATACAATTTGGGGATTCATCATATACAAATATATAATATATAATATCTAAACATACTAATTTAATATTAGAAATTAAGTTGTACTTGCCTGTACGATAGAAATTACCACACAAATAGTACTCATACATAAGAAAAACACATTATACCAGGGCAGTATCAATATCCATAGGCGAGAGAGTCACAAAGTCACCGCCTTCACTGTCACGTATTACTGAGGTTGTAACCTCGAAGTTGTCCAGGCTGTAGTCAGCTTCTGTGTTACTGTCTAAGTTAGTGTTCGTTATTCCTCCGATGCTCTTCCGGGTGTAGTCTGTATGGCCTCCCTTTCTGCGTCTGTCTGCAATTCCACTACTACGGCTGTCTACAACACCACTGCAACGGCTGTCTGTAACACCACTGCTACGGCTGTCTGTAACATCACTGCTACGGCTGTCTGTAACATCACTGCTACGGCTGTCTTCAACACCCCTGGTCTCGTCGTTACGAGGTGTAAGCCCTACGCTCTCGTGATGATCTTGATATCGGGATGGCTAGTACGGCCAGTTCGTTGATGTGTTTTTCGTCGTTTCTCCTTTAGTGACGTGTCTTGATGCACTGCGTTGACTCTAACCGATGGCTCGGTTTTTCGACGGGGCCCCCACTGTGGCGGAGTCGTTGTCTAGGGGTTGAGGTCCCCCCTTAGCCACAGATATTTACCACGTAGACGGGTAAAAGACTTAGCAACGCTGGGTTGTTTTCTTTCAACATAAGTTTAATGACATCCAGAAGCTTTGAACATATTTATGGTACAGTACAATTGGCAGTTTACAGTTGATGGTCATACCATCCAGAGTCCTCGGCCCAGCTCGACCGGATTGGACTACGTTCACAAAACTCCACACTCTATCGTACGTCTTTTTCCTGCCTGCTACTTGGCAACATAACACTCTCTCAGCGACACACAATGTGACCCCTATTATACCCCCGTCTTGTCCGACTGGTTTTGACTGGCCCCTAGGTCACTCACCATGTCTCCCTTTGACCGTGGTCCTGTCAATTCATTACAACTTGCACGTACCTTGAGTTCACCCGCCCCCCGTTCCACGAGGACAAGTGTTCACAGCCCCATTTATGCGTAGTCATCCCCACACCACAACATCTGACCGTAACAATTACATTGTAGTGATTGTTTAAAATATTTAAAAAAACGTAAAAAACCCAAGTTTTTCACTATAAATCCTTTATGTACTAGACGTAACTAAAAGAATGTTCATTATAATACGCAGCGCAGCGCAAGACCATCCAAAAATACAACATTGCAGTTGTGTCGTAAAACATGTTTAACATAATGCGCACCGATCAGGAAAATGTTTATAAAAAATGTTGTCAAAAAAATACGCACCTAATTGCGTGCTGGGAACACGGTCACATCCCACAGGATATGCGTGACGCCAAAATAGTCACGCTTTATAAAAACAAAGGTGATCGCAGCGATTGCAACAACTATCGTGGCATCTCCTTACTGAGTATTGTGGGAAAGGCTTTTGCCAGAGTGATCTTTGCACGCCTGCAAACTCGGGCACATAATGTCTACCCGGAATCACAATTTGGTTTTCGAGCTGGCTGGTCAACCATAGACATGATCTTCTCACTCCGTCAGCTACAAGAGAAATGCCGGGAGCAACAGAAAGCCCTCTTCGTTGCCTTCATAGATCTAACAAAGGCATTTGACCTGGTCGACCGCAAGGGTCTGCTACGTATATTGGAAAAAATAGGATGTCCGCCGCGGCTTCTCTCCATCATCGAGTCCTTCCACACCAATATGCAAAGCACAGGGCTATTCGATGGTGCCACCTCAGAACCCTTCCCAGTTTGTAGCGGAGTCAAACAGGGCTGTGTTCTGGCTCCAACTCTCTTCGGTATCTTTTTCTCGATGCTACTGCGTCATGCTTTCGAGGACTGCTTCGAGGGTGTAAACATCCACACCAGGTAGGATGGAAATCTATACAACATCAGCCGTCTCCGTGCGAAGAGAAAAGTGGAAACTGTTTTAAATTAGAGAGTTGCTCTTCGCGGATGACGCAGCCCTTACCTCACATTCAGAGATAGGTCTCCAACTTTTGGTCAATAAGTTCTCAGAGGCATGCAAGGATTTTGGTCTAACGATAAGCCTCAAAAAGACCAACATTATGAGACAAGGAACAGACTGCTTCCGAGCAATTTCCATTGATGGGAAAAACCTTGGATGTCGTCGAGGATTTTACCCACCTTGGCAGTAACATCACAAGCACACTCTCCCTGGAAAAGGAAATTGAAACCAGAATCGGCAAGGCTGCATCATTAATGGATAGGCTGAATCAAAGAGTGTGGAACAATGCACAGCTTACTGATAGGACGAAAATCACTGTGTACCAGGCCTGCGTGCTCAGCACACTCCTCTATGGCAGCGAGTGCTGGACGACCTATGCCAAACAAACAAAGCAACTGAACAGCTTCCACTTACGATGGTTGCGGAGGATTCTGCACATCAAGTGGCAGGATAAGATCACGAATGTCGAGGTACTCAGAAGGAGTCATATGCTGAGCTTGCACTCAATCCTGAGTGAGAGGCGCCTGCGGTGGTTGGGACATGTCCGCAGGATGAGCCCGGAGCGCATTCCAAGAGCCTTGCTTTACGGCGAGCTGGCAACTGGTATGCGGAAGAGAGGACGCCCCTGCTTGCACTTCAAGGATGTCTGCAAGAAAGACATGACTCTGGCGCAGATTGACCATAAAACGTGGGAGACCATTGCTGTGGAGCGCACCTCCTGGCGGGCAAAAGTGCGCGAGGGCATTCAAGTCGCGGAAGCTTCCCTTACA
The DNA here is from genome assembly GCA_944989445.1 of Ampullaceana balthica. NCBI lineage: Eukaryota > Metazoa > Mollusca > Gastropoda > Lymnaeidae > Ampullaceana > Ampullaceana balthica. Next base: position 81,090 of record CALYLW010001707.1, on the reverse strand, counting down.
GCCAGGAGCGAGGAGAAAAGGGCCAGGAGAAAAGGGAAGGGGGGTAGAGGAGCAGGAGGAAACGCGATCATCCCATGAGGATGGACGGATGCCATAGATAGAGACTATTGCGCGACAGAAAGGTTGTTCAATATAATGCGCACCGCGACACTCTATCTAAAAAATAACATGTTACATAGGAATAAATAAAATAATCTAAAAATTCAATAATTTAATTACCGTACATGCGATCGATCTGAAATTTTTATACATAGTTTTTATCATCGCCACAAAACTGCCTGCTAAATTTTAGCTCACTAGCTTACGAGTAAGTGGGTTATAAATCGATCCAAAGTTTTGGCGACCGACAAGCAATCAAGGGTTCAACCAGACACCACGAGTTAAAATAAAGGATTTAAAAACGGGACCCCTATTTTAGATGTGACCTAAAATGTTGGATGTGGTATTCCCGATATTATTATGTAAAACACCGGGTATAATAAGATGTAATGGATACTGGACTCTCGTGCTAATATCACGTCGGGGTAAGGAGTACAACAAAATGAGATCTGTGGTGTTTACTTCAGCACGAGGATCAGACGTATCACAAACTTGGACACTGGAATTACACAGGAAAACGTTACAAAATAAATATACTATCAGGTCTTGGTAAATTTGATTCGTCTGTGTTATCCATATTTTTATAATCTAACGAAACTTCTTATTATTTTAAACAAATGTTTCTGTCATGCTATGGCATTTCTCTAGAACCGTCATACATCAAATATATTTTTAAATACATAAATCTATTCTTAAAGCTAATTGACAATGCCATTAGCTTCTATTGAAAGGGAGACAACTCCTATTTATTGTTGTAAACATTTTATTCTGGGTGACCAGTTTGCTCTCCCCTCCCAAAAAGACTTCAAAAGCAAATAGTTTTTCAAATTATTTTTCAAGATTGATAAAAGTCACCAAAACTTTAATTCATTAATGATATTTTCTAAAACAATGATAAAAAAGATGTGAATTATGTTGTTTTACTAATCGACAATTACTTTGACTTGCAGGCCTGGCCGTACAAAGGTCGTCCGAAACATAAAGCATATCTGTATGAGGTGAGACTTCTTAAGTGTTGTCTCCTTATAAAATAAAATTATGTAATAAATCACTGGTTCCCATCCCAGAGAGGTCGGGTAGCATTTTCTAAGTGGTCGCCAACTAATGCAGTAAACAAAAAAAATTATTCCCTATAATGGAATTTTTAATTTAATGCTGTTTTGAATTTTAAAATGTAATTTTTTATATGATGTCTTTCAAGTTGAATTCAAAGGTAATAATTAAATATTTAAAAAATCTTTTTTTTAAAAAGGACACGCTTTTAATATAATCACTACTTTTAGTTATGTCTCATATATAAGGGATTTATAGTCAAAAACTTTGTTTTTACAGCTATTTTTTAAAACTTATAATAAAAACTCTTTCAAATTCACGTCTGAAGCCCACACATCTTTTTAAATCCCTTATATTAACTTCGCGGCCGTCTCATCATCTCATCATCTCATGGGTAAATGAGAGTGGTAAATAAAACAAACCCGTAAAAACAAAGTTTTTGACTATAACTCCCTTATATATGAGACATAACTAACAGTAGTGATTATTTTTAAACGCTGCAAACATTGACAGACTGACACCGAGTGATGTCCCTTGTCTTTAATAAATGGGGGTGGGACGTGAGGGGGTGTCGGCACGACGGTCGGCGTCAACTCAAACTCACGTGGAAGTGGAAGAAAAAAACAATAACAAACCGTGAATTTGAATTACATACCTCATATAAGGATAAACTAAAAATGCATTAATTTAATTACGGTACGATCGATCGATCTGAAATTTTGATACGATGCATTGTTAGGTAAGTGGGGTCCGTGTGCCAAATTTCAGCTCGATCGGATCTCTGGAAGTGGGTCATTTTCGACTTTTCTTTTTCCGCCCGCCAAGCCCAAGACAGAGATGATGAGATGACCGGCGGTGAAGTTAATATAAGGGATTTAATAAAACAAACCCGTAAAAACAAAGTTTTTGACTATAAATCCCTTATATATGAGACATAACTAACAGTATTGATTATTTTCAAACATTTACAGACTGAATCTGTCTTAACTCAACTTTGCATCATAACCCTAGTGGGGGGGGGGAGGGGTGGGGGGGGGAGGGGTGGGTGGGGGGAGGGGTGGGTGGGGGGAGGGGTTGGTGGGGGGGAGAGGGGAAAAGTCTGGTCACCGATTCGCTTGACCGAGCTCAGAGTGACACGTAAAATGTAAACAAAAGCGCCCGTCGCTTCGTTGGGTCGCCTCAATGCGTCAGCTCAAAATTTCACGTGGGAAAAAAACAATAACAAACCGTGAATTTAAATTACATACCTCATGTAAGGATAAACTAAAAATGCATTAATTTAATTACGGTACGTTAGATCGATCTGAAATTTTGATACGATGCATTGTTAGGTTAGACGGGTCCGTGTGCCAAATTTCAGTTCGATCGGATCATGGGAAGTGGGTCATTTTTGACTTCTGTTTTTCCGCCCGCCGAGCCCAAGACAGAGAGAGACGGCCGCGAAGTTAATATAAGGGATTTAAAAATACATTAGGACACATTAATAATAACCCAACACCCCGGTCTAGAAAAAACACAGAATGATATTTAATTACATAAAAAGTACATAAAGTAAAATAGATATAAATAAATAAAAATGTACATATAAAGGTATACACTTTTGTAATACAGCACATTACGTTAAAATAACTTCATAAATTCACTATAAAACTTTATTTATGTAAACATTTAGTGCACATTTTTGAGCAATTCATTGTTGCAGAAAGTAAGATGGATGAAATTGTTTTGTTACAATATATTTTCTTTGTAATCGATTGGCAGCTTGTATTTTAACCATGATTGAGTAGTTTAAGATTGAATTGCAGATAGTTTCCAATTTACGTAACGGGATTGACGTCTGTAAATGGGATTACCTGGCTAGAGACTGCCACCATCTGGGCATGCGCAACAATTTCGACCACAGACGTTACATGCAGTTTGCCAGAGTCATTGAGGAGAGTGGCGAACATCAGATCTGTCTACGGGACAAGGTGAGGCAAAGTTAATCTGACCTGTACTTAATGATTTTACCTAAACATACATCTGTTATTTTAAGATTAGGGAATTCTTTTGAAAAGTATAATCAGCTATTTGAAACAACTTAACAAAGTAGGAAAGGGGCATAAAAAGGGCAATATACAATAAGTCTGTCCTAGAAGACAAAATTAAAATTAGCAACACAAAAAATTATTAGAGAAAGAAGCTGGGATGTCAGATGGGAAGAGGGCAGTAAGCATCAAGGCAACTATACAATGTACGAAAGTATTGTTAGTTTAAAGAGTGAATTACTCTCACATAAAAATATTTGAAACAAGAAATGTAAAAAAAAGAAGAAGAAAATTAATAAGACATAAAATAAGAATAATTTATTAAAAAATGATTACATAAAAATGTAAAGAAAATTAAGAAAAATATAAAGTTACTGATTAAATAAACTAAAGAATTGATAGTGGGATATATTATTAAAAAAATTAAGAACTTTACAGCTTAGATCACCCAATATGTTCTACGAACTAAATATGGGTCAGACTGCAATCAGGCTTTATAGACAAAATAGATATATTATTATAAATGGATCTGATAATGAACAGTGTTCTGTGACGTCTGATAACGAACAGTGTTCTGTGACGTCTGATAACGAACAGTGTTCTGTGACGTCTGATAATGAACAGTGTTCTGTGACGTCTGATAACGAACAGTGTTCTGTGACGTCTGATAACGAACCGTGTTCTGTGACGTCTGATAACGAACAGTGTTCTGTGACGTCTGATAACGAACAGTGTTCTGTGAGTCTGATAATGAACAGTGTTCTGTGACGTCTGATAACGAACAGTGTTCTGTGACGTCTGATAATGAACAGTGTTCTGTGACGTCTGATAACGAACAGTGTTCTGTGACGTCTGATAACGAACCGTGTTCTGTGACGTCTGATAACGAACAGTGTTCTGTGACGTCTGATAACGAACAGTGTTCTGTGACGTCTGATAATGAACAGTGTTCTGTGACGTCTTGTCTGGCCCATATATAACCTGTGTCAATAACATATATCACGTTTTTACACAGGAAGTTGGAAATGTGTACCAAATGTTTTCCACTCGGTACAACCTCAACAAAAATGCGTACAAGCATCCTGCCAACTGTGCCATCGAGGAAATGTAAGTATATTTTAGTACCATTACTCAGAGACCTCTATATGTCTGTCTGCTTTTATGTTCGTCTGCCTACTTCTTCAACTTTCTTGTTCGTTTTCATCCAATTTTTCCAAACACATCACAAATTGAAGTTCATAGTCTTTTAAACAAATTAGCACCAAATATTTGAATTATCTGTAATTGGGAGAAGTGTGTAGACCTAGCAGTGGCTTTTTAGTTGTATAGCTTTATAGTTTATAGTTGATATTTTATAGCTTTATACTTTATAGCAGTGATGGCGAACCTATGACACGCGTGCCACATTTGGCACGCAGAGCCTCATCAGCTGACATGTGCCTAAAATCTTACCTCCTTATCCAATAATCACAATAAAATTATATTTTGTAATTTTAATAAATGTATTAGTCTGTTCTTGAACGTTTCAATTCTTGACTTGTTGTCGAACTTGATGAAGCTGAACGATAAGGTGTTAATTGAAGGTAAATTGAGAAATTATAATTACCAGAAAGTTGGTTTTTGCAATTATCTTTCTAAAACAAACAATCTAACAACGGCCAGCTTTCAAATTTCACTGAGCTTGACAATTCCGATGCTGATTTAATCAAAGAGGTCATGTTGTTTGGTAGTAATTCCCTTTTTCATGAGTTTCCAAATGACACAATTAAACAACGCATCGCTGAGATGCCACTAACTAGAATACTGTTAAAGATCGAGTCCTGCAGATATTGGTCAGCAGCTCACCACCGACTTACAAAAGGCAGACTGTTACTCAATATGCTTGGATAAAATCACATATTTTACACAACACTTCAATGTACTGAACAAGCAACTGCGATGCTTGGGGAAAGCGGCGAAAGGGATGTTTTGCGATTTGAAATCATTTGAAAGAAAAGTGCATGTTTTTTAAAGAGATTTTTCCCGTTGGCAGCTGAAACATTTCCAAATATAAGGTGCATCTAGAACATTCTACACAATTTGGACACAACCCTTCAAGTCATGACTAGAAGGACTGTGTACTAATTGCGTACAATTATTGTAAAAGGAATTTTCAAACACTGTAATTATTACAAAAGGGATTTTCATGACAGATTTCTACAATTCTGTCAGATGTAAACAACCACGTGGTTTATTATTTCTCAAGATAAATCAATGTTTAAAGAACTTGATCTTTATTGCTTACAATGGTCAGATCTTGAAAATCTTGAAATGGAGCTTTTTGGATTTCAAGAGAGCTCTACGTGGGAAAGAAAATTCCCAAGTCTCCATGCAACACTTAAGAAGATGGAGTGTAAAAAGATGGAACAGGACAGCACACTTGATAGTTATGAGAATGAAAAACGTTGAATTATCTGCCAAAGAAGTTTAAATAGGAAAAATAAAACAAATAGCTTAAATTTAAAAAAAAATATTGGAAAGCGAAAATTGGACAAAGGGCACATTTACATGCTTAATTTAGAACATAGACAAACACACGTTGAAAAGTTATTTTCATAAGTCAGTGTTGCAACATTTTGAATAATCCAGCCTTGTTGAGCACTAGTTTTATAATGGCTTTAAAAGAATAAGCTATTAAACAAAATAATATCAGAATGTATAAATGGTTGGTGTAATTAACTAATTATTTTTCATATTTTCTTAAAGGGTTTGGACATGAGATATAATGTATTTCCTTTTTTTTAAAAAAGTAATAATAAAAATAAGTGCAGAAGTTTTCTCTTTAAAATAGTCCAGAGGCATTACTTGGGGGAGGGGTGCGAGAGATCTGATCCGAACCAGGTGACGCCATCACAAGGGGTGATACCAAAATGTAATATGATGTATGTTCACGGTAACTTGATGCTAATCGGACTAACCAACAACAATGATGTGGGAGATTGAGAGTGGGGGTGGGTAAACTGTCTGTAGTCTGTTATTTTATATATTTTAAAATCTTGGGAGCCTTGTTTACAGTAAGCACCCTATGATTTTGGTATCGTCCCATCACTAGCGTTAATAAATGAGAATGTACATGCACATGCTTTTGGAGGTTTTTGTTTATACAAAGGCGTCACCGTAATTTATTTGTCTATCATGACCTATATATGACTCATGACAAAGCGAACTCTTCTATATAAAAATGTACGAAAATAAATTAGGAACTCCTTTTGAACTTTTGAACCTTCAACTTTGACACATTTTAATTAATTCTAACCAATAGTTAAATGGCTTTTGCACACGGCCATTTTTTACGAATGAAACAATGAGAACAAAGCTGTAGTAATAGAGTCAAAATGAGGTTGAAGGATGAATGGTTGCCAATGACAACAAGTCTGCACATGGTACATTTTGTTATTCCATAAGAATCGAAATGTTTTAGACATGCGATTCTGCGTGCATCTTTGCTATTGGAGCAATTACGTAATACTCGGCATCACTTACGCGGCCGATTGCCGAGTATCTCCGAGTATACGAAAATCGGCCTATGTCGAGTAGCCGAACCGATCGGTCCAGCCCTATCGATAAGAACATTTTCAAAAGCTGGCGATTTAAGTTAGTAACACAGCGCTGTGAGCAAGCGGGCTGTGACGTCACCAGCGAGGCAGAAATTCAATGCCTTTCCTTGGTTATAAAAAATCACATCTAACATTTTCAAAATCAGGCGATTGGTTATGGGGATCGAGATAACCAACGCTAAGTGGCAAATTCGGCCCTCTTTTGTGCTCGAGGTATTAGGGTTCAGCGACTTAAATATTCGAATTAACCGATGTAAAATGCAAAGACAAAGAGAGAATTTGGCGGTTCCAATAAAATACTTCGACTTAATAGAGCTGATGAGTTAACCGGGCTCGAGTTAAGTGGGTTCTACTGTAAGTAAAATAATTTTTTTAAAAACATTTAAAATGTTCATCATACACAGTTAACAGTAAAGTCTAAAAATTATGAAATGAAATGATATTTTTCCCCTTTTATAATCTAATATATAAAGCTCAGTTGGTGTTTGTATCTTTGTATGTTTGTATGTTTGTATATTTGTATGTTTGTATGTTTCACTTTTTCGACTTTCTGTTAGACAGCCACGGAAAAACCAAATGACGGACGGGGACCAAATTTGGCAGGACGGTTCCTTTTACCCTGAAGGTGGTTTTAAGTTAGTTTTTGTAATTGTCCCTTTTGCCCGAATGACGTAAATTAAATAATCAGAAAATGCAGAGACAAAGAATAAAAAATTTAACCTCATTTCTGTATTGAACAAATTTACGCGGACGTTCAAATGCCGTTCAAAGCGAGTTACTTTTGGTGACGTTTTTTTCCCCCAATACTTTATTTTCAGCGATGCGCATTCAAAAAATATTATAATGTCTAATTACGGTGCGCACATTTTCGTGTACGCTTCATAATTTGAGCTGTGTAGTACAAAGAATTGTCATTTTCTTTACTGTGACTTTCTATATATTAGATAGACACGTAAACATATTTAATTACAACTGCTACACGATGCATTAGATTTAATTGTTTACACGTTTAAATTTAATTGCGAATTTGTTTTAATTATTTTCTGTTCCATAACTCGACATTTAATAAAAACCTATTTATGTAATAATTGTGTCAGTATTTTTTTCAAGGCTTCATTTTTAGCAGTGCGCGTTCTAAAATCTTTTATCGCCTAATTACTGTGCGCACATTTTCGTGTACGCATCTTAAATTTAGCTGTGTCCTATTAATATAACATTTATATTTTGTTTGTCTTTTACAAAAGCTATTGTCTTTTACATAACCTATACACTTATACTATTTAAACTTAGGCTACCGGACCTATTAACATAAGTAGATTAAACTAAATAAAGTGATTCTGAAAACACTTAATTATTTTGTATGGCGAATTGAATATGTTATGTTCATTCCTTTGATGATGGATTAACATAGGCCATTTTTAAAATCAATTATTGTCATTGTTTCACATGCGTTTTTAACATAAAATTGATTTGTTTTGTTTGTTTTTTTTTAAATTAGGAATATAGCCTAATTTCTTTATTTATCTTTATTATCTTTATCTCATAGACGCTGTTGCAAATATTGTATTAATTACAATTGTGTTACGATGCATTGTCGTAAATATATAAGAGCTTTTTTTAGTGACGACAGTGGCAGAGATCTTTTGGAAAAATGTCAACAAAGCAGTGGCCCTTTTTTAATGGATACAAACAAACAAACATAAAAATATAAACTGAGCTTTATATATTACATATGCGTTTAAATTATTTTATTTCAATTATTTTCACGATGCATTGTATTAATATTTTACATGCAATGAATAAAATTGGGATTTTTTACAATTTAATTCATAACTCGACATTTAATTAAAAACCATATATGTAGCGAGTTTATTTTATGCTGAAAGTGATGGCCTATGTCAAATAAACTTACACTTTAAAACAGTTTACTTAAGCTTTATATACACTATACATTATAAACTTTCGCTACCGAACGTATTAACAAATGTTGACTAAATTTAATGAAGTGATCCTGAAAACGCTTAATTAATATGAATTGCGAATTGAATATGTTTTTATGTTCATTCCTTTGTATTCAGAATAGCATAGGCAATTTCTAAAATTGCATTTTAATCATTTTTAAGATGCGCTTATTAACAGACGGTTGAATCTTTTTTTTTCATTTTTATTTTATTTTTCAGATATAAAATCTGGTGTGTGTGTGTGTGTGCATTGAATATAATTTACAAAATATGATGCCTTATCCGAAATAGGGAACAAAAAAAAAGATTCCTTTTTGAAATTATACACATTGCTTATAAACCGTAAATATAAATCGTAAAATATAGAGACATAAAAAATGTTAAATATTATTTCCCTGTTACAACAATTATGAATACGTCAAAAGGAGGAGTTATTTTGGTCCAGTACATTTACTTTATAACAAGACTTTATTTTATGCGGCCAGCTTTCTATATTGTCTAAATATGGTGTGCACATTTTTTTATATCATTTTAAAACGACCGGTTTTTTAAAAAAAAAGGATTTTAGAAAGTACATTTATAATTTTGTTTATTTGCGCTATGAGTCACTTAGCTTTTGCCTTTTAAAGGGATAGTGCCAGTGGCGTCACTAGGGGGGGGGGTGGGGGGGCGGGCCGCCCCGGGTGACACCCAACAGGGGGTGACACCCGAGCCTAAAATTTTACTGTGTACGATTTTATGTCAGAAAACAAAAGATGACACATTTTTTAATCTAGAAAGAAATTAAGAAATACAATGAAATACGTGAAAATTCTTATTAAAAAATATCAGTTAACTTGCAATAATAAAACAGTCCCAACACACGAACAACATTAAAACAAATTAGGAAAAAAAGAAAAGAAATAGTCGCAGCAGAGAGATCTTTAAAAAACGGCTGGAATGAAAGAGGCAGTGTCTTATGTTTTAAAAGATATAAAGCCATGAACGATTCCCACCTCACGAATCCCTCCACCACAGTGGGGTGGGGGGGAATACGATTTTTATCACCATTCCAAAGAAAAAAAAATCAAATGATGGGTTTTCTCTGTGGATGTTTTTCTTGAGGAAAATTATGATTTCAATGTCTTTGAGTTAATATTTTATATATATATATATTTATTAAAGGCGTGAAAGCATAGATATGCATGTTTATATACAGGTAGTCCTCCGGTTACGACGGTCCCATCCCGACTTACGCTGTTTAGTGCTTACGAACGCGCCCCCTTAAAGAATAGTATTACGCGTTATTCCGTATTTTAAAAAAAAATTCATGAGGTAACGAATTCTTTTCTCTATTTGAAATAACAAAAATTATTGAAAAAATATGTATGATTATTATTTCAACCAACAACTTTCGTTTGCGAATTTTTCAAATGGCGAATTTTCAATCAAGTCAATAAAGATGAGTAAGCTTATAAGTTCCTTTTCAATGCTCATTAGAGAGAGCATATTCAGCCTTTTTCGTCCCATGCAAATTCTCATTATATATTCTTTTCAACTTTGAAAAGGATCGCTCTCAGCTGCAGTTTGATGTCATCATTGAAAGATAGATGCGAAGTGCGATGTGTACATTTGTAAAGGACTGTGTGAAATATAGCTCATTCAAAAGCAGCACAATTTTTAGCTCTGTGCAAGTTTTTTGAGTTTCGCTTTGTGCTAATTCCTTTTCCTAACCCCTGAGCCTGGGGCTGGACAATAACTTTTTTAAGAGTTCTGAAAATTGGACTAATTCTGAAGGTAAGCAGTCTTCGAAATCACGCATGAACCTACACGTGGAAGAAAATTAGAAGCCCCGAGCCTAGTGCTCTTTATGTGTCTTCCCGGAAGACCCCCTTAGCCATCTGGCCACCAAAGGGACGTAACAGCTGAGGAACCGCCCCCCCCAAAAGCGGTCGCTTCTGAAGTGGCCACCTGGGCATCCAGGACATACAGTCGAAGATGCCTCCCACTAAGTTGCCCTCACAAGGAGGTGGTGGAATTTCCTACTACGACCCGCTACCACTTTGGTGCCATCCCGGCAAAGCACACGGGTCTCCATGGTTAGGACCGCCGCAGACCGGGTGATCATCAAAGACCTACCTAGGGTGCAACCCCCACTGGAAGGTTTCCTCAGAGCTGGCGTCCAAAGCGTTCTTCGCGGCACTTTTTGCTAATCCGTACAAGCGCTATTGTCTTCATAGGAATAAAATTAAGAATGATATTTTTTTTAACAAACTCAATGAGAGACTTCCTTTCTAAAATTGTTTCCCAAATTTCAAGTAAAATCGCGACTTCCAGTTGTTCAATTTCCTTTAGAAATCCTTTTTCTTCAAGTCGGCAGTCACGTGGCTGATTTTCATTCGTTGCTAATTCTTCTAGTGCTGCGATATTCTCATTGTATGAGCTATTAACAGACCTTACAGCATAATGTCAGGCTGACCATCTTGTGTCAGACAAGGCTCTGTTAGCATGTATCAATTTCATATGTTTTTGAAGTACCTGTCACGATGAGTAGATGCAAAAGTCGGGTATAAAGATTTTGCAGAAGACAAAAAAATCTGACCGCAGTAGGACAACCTGCTGCTCTTTTCCCAACCAAATTAAAGAAATGAGCTGTGCACGTCACATAATGAGCTACAATGCACTTCTCACGAAGAATAGCCTGGTTTCCGTTATACTTCCTACTCATTTGCAGCATTGCCGTATGACTGTCCAAGGCATTTTCAGGGATTCGTACAAACATAATGGCCTGCATCTTTATTATACACTATAATTCATAAAAAGTTTGAGGGCCCTTAAATTATTGGGGGCTTTAGCCCGTTCAGCACCCCCCCCCCTTTTAATCCGCCATAGGGGATCCACGCATCTGTGACGATGTGGTACGAGGAGGGGGGTGTTTAAGAAATGTTACGTCACATCAAAAACGCGAAACTTTAAATAAAAGTTCCACTTAAATATTTGATTGCTTACCATTTATTTAATTACGTTTTCAATGACTTCACGCGTGTTACGATATTACAGTGCAGACTTCCCCTAAATACATATTTAAATGACAAAAAATAATTTGCAACATGCTAACTTTTATTGAGAAAATACGGCTTGGGGGAGGGGCGTCAAAGCTTTGTGACGTCATATCGTAAAAAAGGGTGGGGTCTAAGTTTTTGTGACAAAGTATGACCCTGGAGGAGGGTGGGGTAAAATCGGTAAGCTCGCGTGACGTCATTTATGGATGGCCCCTTCAGTCGTGAAGGGGTGACACCATGAGCTACCGCCCCGGGTGACACCAACCCTATTATAGTGACGCCTCTGGATAGTGCCACATGTTCTTTATCTCATAGGCGCGGTTAGAAATATTATATAACTTACAATTGTGATACGAAGCAGTTTCGTAATTATATATTAAATTTTTGAGTGACGAGGGTGGTAGAGCTCTTTCGGAAAACCTATAAGTTATGTTAATTTTGTACAAGTGGGAATGAAATTGTAAATTTAGTTATTATGGTCGGCAAGAATCATTATTTAATGAATCATTATTTAATAAATCATATCTTTTAAATAGTAAGGTTATTTTAAAAGGCACTGCATTAAGTGAAAACAACTCACGCGGTAAAATGGCATATCTCTGTTTCTCATAAGATTTTAACTAAATAGATGAATCTGAAATTTAACTTGGCAAATAAAAATTGTAATAACCAGCAACTAATACTTGGATAAAAGGTCAGCACACTCCCGCTACAAAGTGCGGGTATTTTTCTAGTCATTTTATAAAGATATTGTGTGCAGTATTTGAAAAAAAAGTTTTAAAAGTAAATAAAGCGTGTTTATATTACGTCTACAAAAACGACAATTAAAATAGGAGATTTGACTATAATTTTATAAGATAGTACAGTAGAACCCACTTAACTCGACCACGGTTAACTCGCCAACCCTATTAAGTTGACTTCTTTTATTGAAACCGCCAAATTCTCTCTTTGTCTCAGCATTTTGTCATCAGTTATGTCGATTCTTTTAAGTCGCCGAACCCTAATATCTCGAGCACAAAAGTTTGACGCGTCTCTATCGAGTATTTATTCACCCGAGTAGCTCGAAATTCGCACTATCGTCTTTAATCGTAATTATTTCGCAGTGCATGTTATATTATTATTAAACTTAATTCATTTCCTGATGCTTAATCATTTTATTTTTTAAGATAAACGAATATCTTTAAAAAAGAAAATAAAGGTTTGTATCGAGAATCGACGGTGGTTTTTCTTTTATATTGGTAAATTTCTGCTGTTAGTTGGTGCACATATGCCTCTTGTTGTTAGCAAACATGTATGTACATTTTTATAGCATGCCAATCGCTTCATCAAACAAATAACGGCAACGCTGTTGTGTAAAAAAAAACAACCTCCAAAAACACGTGCATGTACATTCTCATTTATTAACGCTAGTGATGGGACGATACCAAAATCATAGGGTGCTTACTGTAAACAAGGCTCCCAAGATTTTAAAATATATAATATAACAGACTACAGACAGTTTACCCACCCCACTCTCAATCTCCCACACCATTGTTGTTGGTTAGTCCGATTAGCATCAAGTTACCGAATGTATTCTGAGTCCATTGTGAGCTGAGGGGACGGACCCAAGGAAGATGGTTTGGAAGAGAATGGTTCGGGGACAATGAGGGGATGTGTAGGTTACACGAGGTGGTTTTTTTTATTAGTGTAGCTTGTAAGGAAAGTCACGCTAGTGCCTTCCAAGGCACAGTATTGCTCAATCTGGGAATCGCTGCTGTGAATGATGCTAACTCCGCAGAAACAGTGTAACTTGTAACAAACATCAAGCCCCATTAAAAAAAACACTTGGGAGCGAGCAAGAGAGGTTACACGATGTCACCAATGGACCAGCCGTGGCGAGGCGGCGTGGCGGGCAGGAGTGGCTGAATTCGTTATGTACTAGGGGAAAATACAGCCCTAACGCAAAAAAGGGTTATATTTGAACGGTCCTTAAAAACGAACAGTCTCAACAACTAAACAACCTTGGGAAAGACTAAGAAATATTAGGTTCCCGATATTTCGATACGATTCCGATTAATCGTCCCATCACTAATTGACGCACATCATGTACATAAAGAAATTTCAAGCACATGTTAATATTTTGCCGCCATATTGGTTTTCGTTTAACTCGATCATCGGTTATCTTGTCGCCTTTTGACAAACCGCTAGGCCGTTGACTTAAACGGGTTCTACTTGACTATTTGACTTTTACTTCCATCTTATAAATCCATATACCTATATCTGCTGCATGAAGGTAACAGTACCGCACCCTGGGAGAAAATATCGACACGTATGTTTAACTTACGTGTAACATGTCCGCCAATGTATTTGATGCAGGTTCCTCTTCCATCTGGGAAAATGAACCACGCAGTATAGAAATTCGATTTCCCGCCAAGGGGGCATCTCTTTCTCTTATTTGTCTTTTTTTTTACCAAACTACACGCAGGGCCGCATTAAGGAATTTTCTTTTGTTTTCATTAAAAGTAAATTATGCTTTCTTTCTTTCTATTCCTTAGGGTGTTAGATGTTTTAAAAGAAGCAAGTGAACATTTAAAGTTTGGCAAACCCCAGTGAGTATTTTCTCTATCTCCATTCCCTCTGAGTACTTTCTCTATCTCCCATTCCCTGAGTACTTTCTCTATCTCCAATTCTCTGAGTACTTTCTCTATCTCCCATTCTCTAAGTACTTTCTCTATCTCCAATTCTCTAAGTACTTTCTCTATCTCCCAATCCCTCTGATTACTTTCTCTACCTACCATTCCCTCTGAGTACTTTCTTTACCTCCCATTCCCTCTGAGTACTTTCTCTATCTCCCATTCCATCTGAGTACTTTCTCTATCTCCCATTCTCTAAGTACTTTCTCTATCTCCCATTCTCTGAGTACTTTCTCTATCTCCCATTCCCTGAGTACTTTCTCTATCTCCCATTCTCTAAGTACTTTCTTTACCTCCCATTCTCTAAGTACTTTCTCTATCTCCAATTCTCTAAGTACTTTCTTTACCTCCCAATCTCTGAGTACTTTCTCTATCTCACATTCTGAGTACTTTATCTATTTTCCATTCTCTGAGTACTTTATCTATCTCCCATTCCCTCTGAGTACATTGTCTATCCTAAATTCTCTGCGTACTTTCTCTCTCTTTCCCATTTCCCTCTGAGTACTTTCTTTACCTCCCATTCCTTCTGAGTACTTTCTTTACCTTCCATTCTTTGAGTACTTTCTCAATCTCCCATTCTCTGAGTACTTTCTCTATCTCCCATTCCCTCTGAGTACTTTCTCTATCTCCCATTCACTGACTACTTTCTCTATCTCCCATTCTATGAGTACTTTCTCTATCTCCCATTCTCTGAGTACTTTCTCTATCTCCCATTCCCTCTGATTACTTTCTCTATCTCCCATTCCCTGAGCACTTTCTCTATACTTTCTCTATCTCCAATTCTCTGAGTACTTTATCTATCTCCCATTCCCTCTGAGTACTTTGTATATCCTAAATTCTCTGCGTACTTTCTCTCTCTTTCCCATTTCCCTCTGAGTACTTTCGTTATCTCCCATTCACTGAGTAAAGTAATGGTGGTGAGACTGCAATCAAGCTTATAAATTAGTACATTTATAACATATAAACAGGGTATTAGTTAGCCTGACACGACGTAACACAACAGCGAACGTTTCGGCAAAGAGCCTTCTTCAACGGACAAATAGTACACAAATAAAACGAATATAACGAAAGAATAAAACACTTAGCTGCGGTGAAATCCAAGTAGTCCAGTAGATATAAAGTAAGGAGAGAAAAGTAAGAGCTTATATAGGAAAGGAGAGGGTGGGTGTGGCCAATCATTCAGGTTGTCTGTGCAAACACAACATTAATCCCATGTGGTGTAAGAGTCACATACTTTTGGATTAGTCTATTCTCCAGACTGACCCTGCCGTGTGTGTTTGTACAAAAAACCATGGCGGTGACAGACAAGTAATCGACGCCCATGTGGTCACGTCCATTGAAGTGTCGGGAGACAGGACACTGTTTGTCTTGTTTAATGGCACGTACATGGTCAGAGATACGGCAGGAGAGTAACCTCCCCGTCTCACCTATGTACTTCAAAGGACAACTCTTACACACAATGGTGTAGACCACATTGCGGCTGGTACAAAGATAGCCATTGCTAATCTTGAATATCCCCTTAGGGAAGACAATCTGGTCAGTCTGGGTAACAAAGGGACATGTCGTGCAGTGATTACGACCACATGGCTTGGTGCCCATATGGGAGGACGGAATAAGCAGACGGCTACGAACCAATAGGTCTCGCAGATTTTTGTCCCTCCTGAATACCATGAGGGGTGGGTGGAAAATATGTTGTTTGTCTCAGGGTCCGCGAGTAGGATTGTGCGATTTTTCAAAAAGATTTTCTTGGCTCTGATGTTGTGGGGATGGAATGTGAGAATCAATTTGCTCCTCTCATTACTATCACTGGAGCGTGATAGAAAGGTGTCGGCACGAGTGAAGTTTTTAACTCGCTGAAGTGCAGATTGAAGTATAGCTTCAGGGTAAGATCTTTGTCTAAAAAACTCCACCATTTCCAACGCCTTTTCCAAAAAAGTCCTCATTAGATTGACACAGCCTACGGAGGCGAAGAAGTTGTGAAAAGGGAATAGAATCCTTACAGGATTTGGGATGAGACGAGGGATAGTGTAGGTAAGAGTGGCTGACCGTAGGTTTGAAGTTGGCTGAAGTGAGGAGGCAGTTTTTCTGGAAAAACAATGTAAAATAGTTTTATATATCAAAGAAATTGTATGAAGTGAGAGGCCGAAAATAATATTTTCCAAGTTCATATACTGTTTTTTCTGATGTTTGACTATTTAATTTAATTTATGTGTAACATGTCCGCCAATGTATTTGATGCAGGTTCCTCTTCCATCTGGGAAAATGAACCACGCAGTATAGAAATTCGATATCCCGCCAAGGGGGCATCTCTTTCTCCCATTTGGCTTTTTTTTTACCAAACTACACGCAGGGCCGCAGTAAGGAATTGTCTTTTGTTTTCATTAAAAGTAAATTATGCTTTCTTTCGTTCTATTCCTTAGGGTGTTCGATGTTTTAAAAGAAGCAAGTGAACATTTAAAGGTTGGCGAACCCCAGTGAGTACTTTCTTTACCTCCCATTCCCTCTGAGTAATTTCTTTACCTCCCATTCTCTGATTACTTTCTCTACCTACCATTCCCTCTGAGTACTTTCTTTACCTCCCATTCCCTCTGAGTAATTTCTTTACCTCCCATTCTTTGAGTACTTTCTCAATCTCCCATTCTCTAAGTACTTTCTCAATCTCCCATTCTCTAAGTACTTTCTCAATCTCCCATTCTCTAAGTACTTTCTCAATCTCCCATTCTCTAAGTACTTTCTCAATCTCCCATTCTCTAAGTACTTTCTCAATCTCCCATTCTCTAAGTACTTTCTCTATCTCCAATTCTCTAAGTACTTTCTCTATCTCCCAATCCCTCTGATTACTTTCTCTACCTACCATTCCCTCTGAGTAATTTCTTTACCTCCCATTCCTTCTGAGTACTTTCTTTACCTTCCATTCTTTGAGTACTTTCTCAATCTCCCATTCTCTGAGTACTTTCTCTATCTCCCATTCCCTCTGAGTACTTTCTCTATCTCCCATTCACTGACTACTTTCTCTATCTCCCATTCTCTGAGTACTTTCTCTATCTCCCATTCCCTCTGATTACTTTCTCTATCTCCCATTCCCTGAGCACTTTCTCTATACTTTCTCTATCTCCAATTCTCTGAGTACTTTATCTATCTCCCATTCCCTCTGAGTACTTTGTATATCCTAAATTCTCTGCGTACTTTCTCTCTCTTTCCCATTTCCCTCTGAGTACTTTCGTTATCTCCCATTCACTGAGTAAAGTAATGGTGGTGAGACTGCAATCAAGCTTATAAATTAGTACATTTATAACATATAAACAGGGTATTAGTTAGCCTGACACGACGTAACACAACAGCGAACGTTTCGGCAAAGAGCCTTCTTCAACGGACAAATAGTACACAAATAAAACGAATATAACGAAAGAATAAAACACTTAGCTGCGGTGAAATCCAAGTAGTCCAGTAGATATAAAGTAAGGAGAGAAAAGTAAGAGCTTATATAGGAAAGGAGAGGGTGGGTGTGGCCAATCATTCAGGTTGTCTGTGCAAACACAACATTAATCCCATGTGGTGTAAGAGTCACATACTTTTGGATTAGTCTATTCTCCAGACTGACCCTGCCGTGTGTGTTTGTACAAAAAACCATGGCGGTGACAGACAAGTAATCGACGCCCATGTGGTCACGTCCATTGAAGTGTCGGGAGACAGGACACTGTTTGTCTTGTTTAATGGCACGTACATGGTCAGAGATACGGCAGGAGAGTAACCTCCCCGTCTCACCTATGTACTTCAAAGGACAACTCTTACACACAATGGTGTAGACCACATTGCGGCTGGTACAAAGATAGCCATTGCTAATCTTGAATATCCCCTTAGGGAAGACAATCTGGTCAGTCTGGGTAACAAAGGGACATGTCGTGCAGCGATTACGACCACATGGCTTGGTGCCCATATGGGAGGACGGAATAAGCAGACGGCTACGAACCAATAGGTCTCGCAGATTTTTGTCCCTCCTGAATACCATGAGAGGTGGGTGGAAAATATGTTGTTTGTCTCAGGGTCCGCGAGTAGGATTGTGCGATTTTTCAAAAAGATTTTCTTGGCTCTGATGTTGTGGGGATGGAATGTGAGAATCAATTTGCTCCTTTCATTGCTATCACTGGAGCGTGATACAAAGGCGTCGGCACGAGTGAAGTTTTTAACTCGCTGAAGTGCAGATTGAAGTATAGTTTCAGGGTAAGATCTTTGTCTAAAAAACTCCACCATTTCCAACGCCTTTTCCAAAAAAGTCCTCATTAGATTGACACAGCCTACGGAGGCGAAGAAGTTGTGAAAAGGGAATAGAATCCTTACAGGATTTGGGATTAGACGAGGGATAGTGTAGGTAAGAGTGGCTGTCCGTAGGTTTGAAGTTGGCCGAAGTGAGGAGGCAGTTTTTCTGGAAAAACAATGTAAAATAGTTTTATATAACAAAGAAATTGTGTGAAGTGAGAGGCCGAAAATAATATTTTCCAAGTTCATATACTGTTTTTTCTGATGTTTGACTATTTAATTTAATTTATGTGTAACATGTCCGCCAATGTGTTTGATGCAGGTTCCTCTTCCATCTGGGAAAATGAACCACGCAGTAAAGAAATTCGATATCCCGCCAAGGGGGCATCTCTTTCTCCCATTTGGCTTTTTTTAAAAACCAAACTACACGCAGGGCCGCAGTAAGGAATTTTCTTTTGTTTTCATTAAAAGTAAATTATTTTTTTTGTTCTGTTCCTTAGGGTGGTCGATGGTTTAAAAGAAGCAAGTGAACATTTAATATCCAAGTAAGTGATTTTTCTATCTGCCATTCCCTCTCTCTTTTCTTTCTTTTCCCATTTCTTATCCCACTTGTCCTTTTCTAAAAATTTTCCTCTTTTCTCTCTTCTCTCTATTCACCCTCTCACTTTCTCTTACTCTTTCTTTTGTTCTCCATTTCTTTCACTTTATTTCCCTTAAACTCCCTCTACCTATATTTTTATGTAGAAATTTTATTTAAAAAATTATCATTGACAACTTCTGGTTGTGTAAATCTTTGTTTTCTAGAGAAAAGGACTGCGGTATGTCCATGTCCGAGTATTTCAAAGAGAAGTCGAAATCGACCGCTGACAAGATGAAAGCCCTGTTCGAAATGACTGACGATGTGCTGAATAAAATTCGATACGAAACCAACCCACAGTTACAGTTAAAGTTTCAGGCGTCTAAGGCTATTTTGGAGCGCATCTACAAGAGAAAGTTGTACTCTTGTGTGCACAAGACTGATCCCAAGAAAATGGTAGAGTAACACAGGTCTATAGTTATGTTATTGCCAGAGCTTCCGGCAGGCTGCCATATCCCGGTTGGGGTATATTTCGAGATTTCGTGGGAGATGCAACGATGGTTGCTGAAAATACACAGTAGATATCAGTTTGTGATTTTATTTTACTTAATAGCACATGTGTCAAACTCCAGTCCCGCGGACCACATTCGACCCACAACTTAATTGTATCTGGCCCGCAGACTTGTCCGACGTACCATAATACCAGGCCCGAGCGAGAATTTAGTCAAATATATTTAAAAGATCCAGCAAAAATAAAGTGAAAATTAATTTATCCTCAAATAATAAAGGTTATAAAATCCTCTCGTATTAAAGAACAGGTGAACAGTTTTATAAAATGAACAAAAAAAATTGTTTATAAAGATGAGGCCCAGCTGCAGTGAGGAATGTATAATCTCGCAAAAAAAAGCAGAAAATAATTTTTTAGTCACAAAGTTGTCACACGGGACTCAGAGCTCTAAGTTTTATTGATATTTTTAACGATTAAATTTTGTTTAACGATTAATCGACCCACCACTTATAAATGTACTTGAAGTCAAAAAGTGAACAATTTCGGCCGATAAATACATACTAATGTACGCACGATTACACGAACACTTTGGTTTTAAAACTATTGACTGACGTGAATGTTCAAAATGTTGATAAAGGTTATTGTGTCCATTGAGAGAAATCGTTTGCCTACCATGCAATTGTTCCCTCTAAGTCTAAGCTTCGTTGGTCCGTGTGCAAAGTTAAAAAACAAAAACAACTCGTTTGCAAAGTTGCAGAACGTCCAATTTTTGTTCAATATTTTAAAAAATTTCCTGCGTGGCGTAGGTCAAATATCTGCGCAGCCCCGCTGCTTAAAGGGAACCTTGCTACCATGTTTCTAACACTTCGCTTACATATCACCTGCAAACCAAACATCCACTACAGCAGGGGTCGGGAAACTTTTTGTCCAAGAGAGCCATAAACACCACATATCTTGAAAAGTAATTCTGTGAGAGCCATACATATTTCTTAAAACTAAAAATTAAAGTAAATGTGTGCATTTTGTGCAATTTCAAAACTAATAGTCAATAATTATGGCTCTGAAATCTTTTTAATAACACAGTCATACTGTTTCTAAACTAATCAATAATGAGTTTTACTTAACATTAATGCGACTTATGGGGCTGCATGGATTTACTTATGACTTTGTAGTCTGGTTGATACGTGGTGAGGTTAAGCTTCATGCAGGCGTTGAGACTTCCATCCGTTAAACGTGATCGGTGGTTGGTCTTGATGTTCTTTAGATGTGAGAAAGACTGCTCGCATGTATACGTAGAGCCATACATTGTCAGTATAGCATTACTCACACGCTGCAGTGTGTGATATGTGACGAGAAGCGCGTTCCAAATTTTGACAATCAGCTGGTCTGCGTGTTGAAGTTTTTTTCATTTCTGCCCACTTGTGTTGGCTCGCCAACTCTGCTTGCTATTGTGCAAGTCTTTCCAAATCTTCATAAGATTGTATTTCCAACGCCTTGCATTTTCACATTGAGCTGATTTAGATGTTCAGTCATGTATACGAGATAATAAAACTTCAGGAGCCATTCAGTATCAGCTAACTCGGGATGCTCGACATTCTTCGCTTCAAGAAAAATCCTGATTTCCCTCAGACAAGCCGCAAATCGGCTGAGCATTTCCCCCCTTGACAACCAACGCACGTTGCTGTGCAGAAACAGACAAGGATAATTATTCCCAACATCCTCAAGAAGTGTATTAAACTGGCGGTCATTTAATGCTCGGGCAACATTAAAGTTGACTACCCGAACCACCAGCGACATCACCTCACCAAGCTGCTAACCACACATCTGAGCACAAAGCGCCTCCTGATGTAGGATGCAATGAAAGCTTAGGATGCGTCTGTTTTCATGCTCACAAAGAAGAGTGACACATCCTCTTTTTTCCCCACCATGCACGGAACACCATCAGTGCACACCGAAACAATTTTATCAATCGGTAGATTTTTTTTTCTTTAGCGAACTCGCAGTGAAGGACTCGAATAAATCCTGCCCTCTTGTTGTGCCCTTCATAGACAAAACAGCAAGACTTTCCTCATTTAATATTTCATCGACAACATGCATTGCAACCACGCTGAACTGGGATAAATTACTGACGTCTGTTGACTCATCCAAGCCGAGAGCGAAAAACGGTGCCGTATTTATGTCCTTCACTTGCATTTCCTCAATTTGATTTGACATCATCATGCTACGATCGTGAACAGTTTTTGCCGACAGAGGCATTTCTTTTATCCGTTTAATTATTTTTTTCCTTACAGGAAAGTCATCAAAAAGTTACATGGCAACATCAAGCATGAATGATTTGGCATACTCCCCATCTGTGAATGGCTTTCCGTTTCTTACAATAGCTAAAACGCCAGCAAAGATAGCCGAATTCCAGTCACCTTTTTGGGTCCAAACACGGATTTGCAGCTGACCAGCTTGCACTCTTGATAGCAATTCTTGACATGCTTTCTTCCTGCTGTCTCCAGCAGGATATTTCAATGCCAATATAGAATGGCGTGTCTCGAAGTGTCGCTTTATATTGACCGTTTCATTGACGTAATTTTATCACTGCATAGTAAACAAACTGTAGAACCCGTTCTCTCCATAAAGGCAAATTCCTCTATCCATTCCTGCTGAAAAGTACGATACTCATCGACTTTCTTTCTATTAACCATCTAGTCAAAAAGGTTTCTAAAATTAGTTAGCTTAGAAAGCGATTAAAACTTTCTGATCCGACGACAATCTGTTGTGCGGACCCTTTTACACATGAACACATCGTCCGCTATTTTCGAAAGCAATATACACCAACCCCACTTGAACAATGTATTTTTGCCACTTTTCCACAGAAATCACTGCGATCACTTTGATCCAGAATTCAAAAATCTCTCTCCCTTAAATATCAATGTAACTCCTAAGGTTAAAGTAACCCATAACCTGGATTATTTCATGTATTCTATCACGTATGGCTGTCCTCATTACCTCATTACTATTTGGATAGAATTGATTGGTCAACCAACATGCGACCTCCTAAAATTTCCCACTTCGAAACTTTCAAGAATGTTTTACATAACGTAAGCCATAATAAAAAGAACCCGTAAAAAACACGTTTTTGACTATAAATCCTTTATGTACGAGAAATAACTAAAAGAATGTTCATTATAATACGCAGCGCAAGACAATCCAAAATTACACAATTTTAGTTATGTCTCGTAAAACGTGTTTAATATAATGCGCACCGATTAGAAATATGTTTATAAAAAGTATTGTCAATATAATACGCACCAAATCGCGCGTCAGGAAAGTATTATAAAAAGATCGTTCAATATAATACGCACCGCGACACTCTATCTGAAAAATTTAACATGATACATTGAGATAAATAAAATAATCTAAAAATTCAATAATTTAATTACAGTACATGCGATCGATCTAAAATTTTGATACTTCGTTTTTATCATCGGTACGAGGCAGCCTGCAAAATGTCAGCTAGCAAGCTTACGAGGAAGTGGGTTAAAAATCGATCCAAAGAGTTTTCGACAAGCAAGCAAACAATCAACCAAACAGACACCACGAGTTAATATAAATTACTAGCAGACCCGTCGTGCGTTGCAACGATCTCAGTAAAAAGGAATATATATAGATAAAAAATAAATTACATTAAGGGTCACCAGGCCCATCAGTTTAAAATATGAAGTTCGAAAATCTGTTCATTTCAATCAATTTCATAACAAAAATATAAATATATGTATCTATATTTCTCAATATCGTGTAAAATTGAATGGGGAATACAATATTAAAAATTTAGTAAAAACACATTTAGGGCCCCTAGCCCCGATGAAATGGACATTATGAGATCAGTGCCCTATCGAAATTTAATATAGGCTTTTAAGTTTTTATATACCGCGTTTGGTCAAAATCCATTTATTTTCTCATTATCTAACACCTAAACTAATTTTTATATATATGTAGATATAAGGAAAACTACATTAAGGGGCTCCCAGGCCCGTTCAATTCAAGATGTACATTTTGAAAACATGTTCATTTAAATTCATTTTAATCATGGATATATTTCTCAAGATCGTTAAAAACTGAGTGGGAAATAATATCTTAGAGTATACACAAAAAAAGACATTTGGGGCCCCCGGCCCATTCGATGTAAGATGTAAATTTCAAAATGCTGTTCATTTTAATTCAGTCTCATCATTGATATATTTCTTAAGATCGTTAAAATAGAATGGGAAATAATATCTCAAACACATACGAAAAAATACATTTGGGGCCCCCGGCCCTGAACAATTAAAAATTAGAAGTGCAGTGCCCTTTGTTATTTTAATATGGGCTACCAAGTTTTTATATACCAAGTTTGGTTAAGATCCATTCATTTACTCAGTAGTTAACGCATAAACTCATTTTTATATAGCTCATAAAAGCAAAAAACGACATTAAGGGCCCCAGGGCCCATTTAGTGCAAGATGTCAAGTTCAAAACGCCTGTTTATTTCAATCAATTTCATTGTGGATATATTTATCTATATTTTTCAAGATCTTTAATAATTGAATGGGGAATAAAATATTAAACGTTTATGAAATAAGACATTTTGGGCCCCCAGTCCCGAAGAAATGGACATTAGGAAATTAGTCCCTTTAGTATTTCTATATTGGCTACCAAGTTGTTATATACAAAGTTTGGTTAAGATCCATCAATTTACCTAATAGCTAACGCTTAAACTAATTTTTATATAGCTCATATATAAGAAAATAAATCATTTTATGGGCCCCCGGCGCCCCATGAGGGTTAAATTTTGAAAAAAAAGTAGCCAGTGACCATCCCAGGAGCGTACTCAAAAGTCTCCAAAAGTTTCATGGCGATCGGATGAATGGTTTAGTCAGCTATACAAAGACATGCATACATACATACATACATACTTTGATTTTTATATATATAGATATAAGATTAGAAAAAACAACATTAAGGGCCCCCGGGCCCAATCGGTGCAAGAAATTAACTTTAAAATACCTGTTCATTTCAATCTGGATCATGATAGATATATTAGTCAATGCTTTTCAAGATCGTGTAAATCATACCGGGAATAAAGTATTTAACGCTTACAAAAAAAAAGATTTTGGGCCCCCGGCCCCGAAGGAACGGACATTAGGTGTTCAATGCCATATGGTACTTTAATGTAGGCTATCAAGTTGTTATGTACCAAGTTTGGTCAAGATCCATTCATTTTCCAAGCAGCTAAGCCCTAAACTAATTTTTATATAGCTCATATAAGAAAAAATTCTCATTATGGGCCCCCGGCGCCCCATGAGTGTTAAATTTTGAAAAAAAGTAGCCTATTTCCATCCCCGGAGCGTACTCAAAAGTCTCCAAAAGTTTCATGGCGACCGAATGAATGGTATAGTCAGCTAACGGGAATAAATAATTTAACGCTTACAAAAAATAAAGATTTTGGGCCCCCGGCCCCAAAGGAACGGACATTAGGAGTTCAATGCCATATGATACTTTAATATAGGCTATTAAGTTGTTATGTACCAAGTTTGGTCAAGATCCATTCATTTTCCAAGCAGCTAAGCCCTAAACTAATTTTTATATAGCTCATATTAAGAAAAAATTCTCATTATGGGCCCCCGGCGCCCCATGAGTGTTAAATTTTGAAAAAAAGTAGCCTATTTCCATCCCCGGAGCGTACTCAAAAGTCTCCAAAAGTTTCATGGCGACCGAATGAATGGTATAGTCAGCTAACGGGAATAAAGTATTTAACGCTTACAAAAATAAAGATTTTGGGCCCCCGGCCCCGAAGGAACGGACATTAGGAGTTCAATGCCATATGATACTTTAATATAGGCTATCAAGTTGTTATGTACCAAGTTTGGTCAAGATCCATTCATTTTCCAAGCAGCTAAGCCCTAAACTAATTTTTATATAGCTCATATAAGAAAAAATTCTCATTATGGGCCCCCGGCGCCCCATGAGTGTTAAATTTTGAAAAAAAGTAGCCTATTTCCATCCCCGGAGCGTACTCAAAAGTCTCCAAAAGTTTCATGGCGACCGAATGAATGGTATAGTCAGCTAACGGGAATAAAGTATTTAACGCTTACAAAAATAAAGATTTTGGGCCCCCGGCCCCGAAGGAACGGACATTAGGAGTTCAATGCCAAATGATACTTTAATATAGGCTATCAAGTTGTTATGTACCAAGTTTGGTCAAGATCCATTCATTTTCCAAGCAGCTAAGCCCTAAACTAATTTTTATATAGCTCATATAAGAAAAAATTCTCATTATGGGCCCCCGGCGCCCCATGAGTGTTAAATTTTGAAAAAAAAGTAGCCTATTTCCATCCCTGGAGCGTACTCAAAAGTCTCCAAAAGTTTCATGGCGACCGAATGAATGGTATAGTCAGCTAACGGGAGTAAATAATTTAACGCTTACAAAAATAAAGATTTTGGGCCCCCGGCCCCGAAGGAACGGACATTAGGAGTTCAGTGCCATATGATACTTTAATATAGGCTATCAAGTTGTTATGTACCAAGTTTGGTCAAGATCCATTCATTTTCCAAGCAGCTAAGCCCTAAACTAATTTTTATATAGCTCATATAAGAAAAAATTCTCATTATGGGCCCCCGGCACCCCATGAGTGTTAAATTTTGAAAAAAAAGTAGCCTATTTCCATCCCTGGAGCGTACTCAAAAGTCTCCAAAAGTTTCATGGCGATCGGATGAATGGTTTAGTCAGCTATAACAGACATGCATAGATACATACATACATACTTTGATTTTTATATATATAGATGAAGAATTTAAAAATAGAAAATAGCAATTAAGGTTATTGACTTATGATGAGGTGATTTTTTGTTTGGTTTTTTTATTTTATTTATTTTTTAAAATTATTTTTTGTTTAAACAAAAAAAAGGATATTTCCCAATAATTATTTAGATTAAAGGAGTCTGAAGTAACATTTTTTCTTTATAATGATCATTTTTCTGCGAGCCATATGCAGCCATCAAAATAGCCATATTTGGCTTACGAGCTATGGTTTCCCGACCCCTGCACTACAGTATCAGAAACTTCAGCTGAGACAATCTAAAGCTATGTGAACCATTGTTCAGCTCGGCTGGTTATATTGTCAATGAGACCCGCTCATCACTAAAACCAAATAATGTCAATACACTTGTCTGTTTGCGTGGTTGGTTAAAAGACGTCATATAAAGAAGACATTCCAGTGTTATTTCGATTTTCGACAAGTACGTTTAAAAATGTTACTTATGACACCATAAATTTCAATTTTTTGAGTATAATAGAAATTAACGATTAATTAATCGTTAATTTTTCAAAAGTTAATGATTAAATTTAAATTAATCGTTAACAGCTCTAGTATTTTCCCTAGCCAGCTAGATGTTTGGAGTAAGTTCAAATAGCAGGCAAGGTACTTAGAGTAAATGAGTTCAAATAGCCGGCTAAGTTCTTAGATGTAATGAGTTCTAATAGCTGGTTAGGAACTTACAGTAAAGTAGTTCAAATTGCCGATTAAGTAATTAGATCAAAGAGTTCAGATAGCCGACTAAGTACTATAAGTAAATGAGTTCAGATAGCCGACTAAGTACTATAAGTAAATGAGTTCAAATAGCCGACTAAGTACTATAAGTAAATGAGTTCAAATAGCCGACTAAGTACTATAAGTAAATGAGTTCAGATAGCCGACTAAATACTATAAGTAAATGAGTTCAGATAGCCGACTAAGTACTATAAGTAAATGAGTTCAAATAGCCGACTAAGTACTATAAGTAAATGAGTTCAGATAGCCGACTAAGTACTATAAGTAAATGAGTTCAAATAGCCGACTAAGTACTATAAGTAAATGAGTTCAGATAGCCGACTAAGTACTATAAGTAAATGAGTTCAGATAGCCGACTAACTACTATAAGTAAATGAGTTCAGATAGCCGACTAAGTACTATAAGTAAATGAGTTCAGGTAGGTTTTTTCAGAAGAAAAAGGGAAGGAGTTTGCTGGATGGCTACTGTCTAATGTACAAAATGTATTTGTAGTCTAACGGTGACGTTAGCTTTTGTGTGTGAAGATATCTAGACCTTAGACAATTTAATTGGGGCACAGCAACATACACAAGCTGAAAAATACTCATGCTTTACTTTAATGCTTTTTAACAACTATAGGATGGAATTACAGTCGCCACAATTAGCAAACAAATTATAGATTTGGGAAAAGAAATAGCGCCTGATCTGACATTAGAAGACCAATTTTTTGTACAGGTAAACTATTGTTATCTATTCTTAATTCCACTTCTACTAAGGGGTCGTACAAAAATTACGTCACGCGATTTTGGCCGATTTTTACCTCACCATCGTCACACTTTGTCACAAAAACTTAGACCCCCCCCTCCAAAATGACGTCACAAAACTGTGACTAAAAGCGGTATTTTCTAAAAGAAAATGAGCATGTTTCAAATCACTTTATTGTTATTTTAGTATGTATTTATCTTATCTGTTAAGGACGCTCCTTCTAAACAGAAGATTATTTAGTGTAAGGCTGCGCTCTAATATCGTAACACGCGTGAATCCATGTAAATTGTCATAAAATAAATTGTAAGAAATCAAATATTTAAGTGGAACTTTGATTTAAAGTAGCGTGTTTTTGACGTGACGTCACAATTCTTAACCCCCCCCCCTCACCTTCATCACACATCGTCACAAATGTGGGGACCCCCTCCCCCCTAGGTGCATGACGTCATTTATGGACGGCCCCTAAACTATTTCGGCAACATTTATGAAATACTGTATGGGGATCTTTTGAATTTTTCTTTTCAAATAGACTCAATATATCAATGTGCTGATATTATATCGATGTTCATTTAATCACTAATTATGTCAGATATCACAGTTAAATTCTCAAGAAATTTCTTCCCCGTCCGTTTTATTAGTGCCAATTCCATCACAGAACTTTCCATCATCGACAATTCAATCACGGTCAGTCATGGGCTCCCATGCGGTCAGTTTAACTGGGGTTAGATCATCTTGAAAGTTTAATCACTAACAGGTTTATCAACCTTATTTTCACACTTTAACAAATTGAACGTCTTCTATAATTGTACAACAATCTCTACACTTATTACAGATAAGCAAACATAATGGTTAACAATAAACTTAGCTTCAGTGCGCATGAAAACTCTGCATACATTAGCAGGATTACTACAATGAATACTTTCCTTCTAATGCCTATCGGCGGACAAAATAGTCTATTCTGTTCTTAATAGATCACTTTTAAGAGCTATAATTAGTCCGTTTGTTATATTATAGACCTTCCATTTATTGCTTTTAATATCATCCATTTATAACAATTTTAAAATTTCCCATTTTTATGTTGATAAGATCGTCCATTTAAAACAATTCAATAGTGTCCATTATATTGTTTATAAGATAGTCCATTTATAACAATTTAAAATTGTCCAATATTTTGTCTAAAAGATCGTCCATTTATAACAATTTAAAATTTCCCATTATTTGGTTTATAAGATCGTCAATTTATAACAATGTAAAATTGTCCATTATTTTGTTCATAGATCGTCCATTTAGACTTTGGAATGAAGGAGGAGAACCCAGTGAGAAGGCTGAGGGTTTATAGAAAGGATGATCTTCATGAAGCTCGGCACATGCCAGAAGAGGAGGTAATCATCAAACTACACTTTCTCAGATCATTAGAGTTTTCTAAAACAGCATTGAAAAAGTCATATCGTTTAAAAACTCGAAAGATAAATTAAATGCAAACAATTTTCTAGCCCAAAAAATTACGCACTGAAAGCCAACATGCTATTTCCTCTTTTCTTATGTGACGCTCCTTCTATATATAAGATTATTACGTCCTACACGTATCCATGGTTTTATTCTGTATCGCAATTTTATTAGAGTTTTAAATGTTTGATAGTACGTTAGTTTTTCTGGTTTAATCAGACAACCAGAAGCGTAACTGGGTTTTCTACGCCCTTGGCCAATTCATTTTTGGCGTCCTTGAGAATTAGGGAAAATACTAAATTATACAGAATAAATTCATTATTGAAGGATAAGCCCTCGGCGCCCCTGGAAACTACCCCGATGCAAAGTCGTTGTTACGCCTCTGCAGGCAACCCATTCCACGCCCGAAATTCCAGACAAGTAGAACGAAAATTTGTATGTTTGTTCTTGCCTGAAGAATAAGAAAAGTATTTTTATCTCTTAATCTGTAGGAGAATAATGTTAGATTATTGTGTATTTTCAAGTTAGAATTAATTGCCTTATGTTTTACCACTAAGTTGTTCATTGTTCATCTAGCCTCTAGTGCTTCTAAATCTAATGATTTAACTAATGGTGTTATTCTTGTTAATTTTGAATATTCCCCAAAAATACATCTGAATATCAGAAATAAATAAATGAGAAATAAAATAAGCTCTTTTTAAAAATTCGTTCTAGTTTATAAATGTTTTCTTTGGTGGATGGGTCCCATACAGAAGATGCATAATCTTGTAGTGGTCTCAACAAAATAATGCCGCAATCTAGTTGTATGTTCTTATGACATTAGTAAAAGTTTCTCTTTATGAAGCCTAAGGTTTTCTTGGATTAAAAAAAACATATTACTGCATGGAAATGAGTTCCCATAATGATTTCTCATTTATTATGACTCCTAATTATTTTTCATTTTTGGTTTATATCAGTTGATTTTTGATGAATAAAATAATTTACATTTATCCTTACAGTTGACATTTTTCTGGTTGAAAAGACATACTCTAATTAGTTACCAATTTTGTAATTTACATAAATATTTTAGTAATATTTCGGTATCATTTCTGACTTAATTGATATATGTATTATACAATCATCAGCAAATAATTTTAACTTTTCTCATCATGAGATGTTGTTTTGTAATTCATGTATGTACTTTAGGAAGAGCAGGGGGCAGGGGTAAGTCCCTTTTAGAACTCCCGAGTTTACCATTAATGATTTATATTTTATACACAAGCTCCATGCTCATACATGCATCAATTACTAAGTAACTTTGTACTATTTTTTCCAGCAACAATATTATGTGGTGAGCACACCTTATAAACAATTGTTTTTTATGAATTAATTGAACTTGTCAACAGGTCAGTCGAATATTATGTCCGCCGAATCATAACGAACAGATCATACGCTTCTACAGCAAGAGCACAGACGAGGATATCATGAAGTGTCTGAAACGTGTGGCAAAGGAATGTTTTTAAAGCATGGTTAAAAGTCTTCCTGAAAGAGTAGAAAATGAAAGTGAAACATGAATGTGATGCATCATCATCATATGTATATTTACGCTCAATTATCGCTGACTGTGGCCTAACGCTAAATCATAATCCTTTTGGTTTCCAGATTAACATTAACCAAACAACGCAAGAACCTATGACGTCAGCATTTGTGTTGTAAACAGTGCTGATTGACTCAAATAGTTATTTTTTTGGTGCAGTAATTTGGTGCGATGCTTTCTAAAATTACTTTAAAAATCGTGTGGTGATTAGCACTGTAAAAAAAATAGTATATACATACTTTGTGTACAGTTCAGGAATATTTCGTATTTATCATACAAGGATAAGTTATTTGGGCTTTTGCAGAAAAAAACCGAAAAAAAAACCTGTTATTAAATACTTTGTATACATTTAAGAAAGTTTAATATTACGTATTTAAAAAAAGGTGGGCACCGTAGGCGCCCTTAAAAAGGGGGGCGCCGCAGGTGCCATGGCGCCGCAGCACAAACTAGGTGTTTACTATAAGTTACATTTTGCGAACACCGTCTGACGCGTTCAGAGACGTGGTCTCTGGAATATGCCAGTCCAAACACAGTTTTTATATTACATTGGGCCAACTTAATCACCATCGTTTTACCGCTAGTCTTAGATATTCAAGTGCGGGAGGGTTTGATGTTTAAAAGGGAAGTAACATTACATTAAACCGATTGTTGTGTCATGTAACGTGTAAAATGTTACCACGAATTAAGACTAGAATCCCCGACCATCTTTCGTACAACTGTCAAAATTGTGTACCCACCCAATAACGTCAAGGAGTCTTCTTGGTGATCAAAAGAAATTATGCAGACACGAATATTTTTAAGTTGGAACTCGAACGATTAGTTTTTTTATTCCGTCGGGACTGAGAAATGTGATTTTATCCGGCAGAGTTCCTGTCATCAGAAACATAAATCGCTTCTGTCTACAGGAATGTGCAACGTTATTCTTAGTATTAATTGTGCCGTAAATTTTAAGTAAACGACCCTCAAAAGGCTTTTCATTCTGTCTGGCTTTACATAGTCTGCGTGACTCACTTAAAATATGTGACAGTTTAGAAATTTTGCTGACATGCGGTCTAAATCAATAACAAATCTGATATCATATCTTACCTTATATTATCAGTTACAGTAGCTCCTTCTTTACAGAAGATTATTGCGTCCTACGCATATCTGTAGTTTTATCTAATGCTTTGAAATAAAGTTAAACATGAGTCAAAGGTACAAATAATTGTGTTTATTTACCAGATATTTATTAAAATTGATTTTTACAAGCTGTTACAGTTACAATAAGCGAAAATGTATTTGAACTTGAAATTTCCTTTTTGCAATATGTGTATGCTTTAGAAAATGAAATTATTTTAAAATTATTATATAATTTTTGAAAACTTTCAGTGTAAACTATTTTCACTGTATTTATTATAATTAGTTGGCATGTTCAAATTATGAAATAAAATATATGTGTGTTATTTTTGTGTTCTATTATTTTAAAATAAGATTATGGATGAAATATATACCTAACCAAACCCCGAGTAACTTTTTTGTTGTAAAACATCAGGACTGATTTCTACCAGAGGTTACTTACGCTGCAACATTAACTCACATTATTTTTTACAGTTACAATAAGCGAAAATGTATTTGAACTTGAAATTTCCTTTTTGCAATATGTGTATGCTTTAGAAAATGAAATTATTTTAAAATTATTATATAATTTTTGAAAACTTTCAGTGTAAACTATTTTCACTGTATTTATTATAATTAGTTGGCATGTTCAAATTATTTAAAAATAAATATATGTGTGTTATTTTTGTGTTCTATTATTTTAAAATAAGATTATGGATGAAATATATACCTAACCAAACCCCGAGTAACTTTTTTGTTGTAAAACATCAGGACTGATTTCTACCAGAAGTTACTTACGCTGCAACATTAACTCACATTATTTTTTATCTTTAATTTTTTTCTATTTTATTTGTCAATTTCAGAATGTACTCAATGTCTTATCTTATCTGTTTACAGAAGATTATTACGTCCTACGCTTATCTATGGTTTGTGTTTAGTCCTGCATTTTTATTAGAGATTTAAATGTTGATAAAGTGTTGGTTTTCCTGGATTCTTCAGGCAACCCATTCCACGCCCGAATTCCGGACGGGAAAAAGGAAAACTTGTATGTGTTTGTTCTTGCATACAGAATAAGAAAGGTGTTTTTATCCTTATGTCTATCTGAGGGTTGTATTAAGTTATCTTTGTGTTGTATTTCTAAATTAGAATTAATTGCTTTATGTATGATTACTACTTTGCTCTTGGTTCTTCTATCCTCTAGTGTTTCAAGGTTTAATGATTTAACTAATGGTGTTATTCTTGTCAGTTTTGAATATTCTCCAGTAATGAATATGGCAGCTCTTGTCTTGTCTTGTCTTAAATATACAGACGCTCCTTCTATACAGAATATTAATGTGTCCACAGACCATGCAGGTCTGTTGGCAAGTGATGCAGCGTTCACATGCCACTGCTATAAGGGTTAAACGCATTACCCAGCCGCCTTTATGTCCCTAACTAGTGTTAGGTACCCATTCGGAGCTGGGTGGCCCCGGGAAAAATCCTTGCCTTCACATGGATTCGAACCCGTGACCATCAGTACGCCAGCCGAGCGCGCATGCCACTCGACCACCGTGTTATAACATCCAATAAATCATGCTGTAATGTAACTTGGATGGATCCCCAATTCTTTACAGCTGAATTTAGCTCGGGCATCTTTGATGTCTTCCAATAATGCTTTCCTGTCTTTCCTTAACAATTAATATAGCAGCTACCGAGGAGGAATCCATGACGTTTCGACACCGGACAGTTCGACCCCAGGACGTTTCCACCCTGGACGTTTCTACCCATTTTTAACCACGTTTTATTAACTCGCTTTCGTTCCTGTGGCATTGTCACACTGTCCACAATTTTTTCAAATGTGCCAACGTAAAATTGATAGTCCTAGAGATCTTAAAATGTTACCACAGATAGATCTTGGATGACAATGCATTGTATCAAAATTTCAGATCGATCGAAAGTACCGTTATTAAATTATTGAACTTTTTAGTTTATCTATATATAAGCATCTGTACCGTCTGCTTTTGTTGACATCCATGAGTTCACCCCGTGACCACATCACCGTGTTTTTAGAACGTTCGGCGGGCGCTTATGAGGTTTTTGGTATAAAAAAAAATTAAAAATATTAAAAAAAAACAACACGTTTTTGTAAGAGGACTAAAACGAATAAAATAAATAGAGGTAAAAAAAAAGATTTTAAAGATCTATTTGTGGTAAAATTTTGAGATCTCAAGGACCATCAGAAGTGGTTTAATTTTACTTTGGCAGATTTGAAAAAAATTGTGGACACGAAAGCAAGTTAATAAAAAACGTGGTTTGAACTTGACTTGAACTATCCCTTAACCCGTTGTTGGGTCGTTGGGGCACCATCGTGAACTGCTCACGGTCCTGTGCTGCCCTTTGAGAGTCGCTGAATGACAGCCGGTCCACTCTTTCATATTGTCCTCCCATCTCTTCTTTTGTCTGCCTCTTTTCCTTCCTCCCTGGACTGTGCCTTGTAATATGGTTTTTGCGAGACCTCCAGTTCTTGTCACGTGTCCGTACCATCGTAATTTCCTCTTCTTAATTGATGTGAGTAGGTCCTCGTAGGGGCCAATGACAGTACTTTTTGTGTTGCGGACCGCTTCGTTTGTGATGTGCGCTGTGTAGGAGATGTTCAATATCTTTCTGAAACATCTCATCTCTAGCGCATTGATTCTTCTTTGGAGGTCTGCAGTGAGCGTCCACGCCTCACAACCATACAAAAAGACCGACATCGCTAGAGAGCGCATTAGCCGGATCTTTGATCTCAGGGAGAGCTTCTTACTTTGCCAGATGTGCTTTAATTTGCTCAATGCTGCCAATGTTTGGGCTACTCTGGCAAGAATTTCTGGCTTTGAGCCTTCGTCGGATATTATGGCCCCTAGATACTCTAAGGTGGAGACTTCTTCGAGTTTTTGCCCGTTTATCCGAATCTCGCTTGTGAATTTACTATTAGCCATGACCTTGGTCTTTTCTGCGTTGATTTCCATGCCGTACGCCTTTGCTGTTTTCTCTAGCTTTGCGAGGAATTCTTTTAGTCGTCCTCGCTACCAGCTAGGCCGTCAATGTTGTCACATGTGATTAACATAATTTTGTGACGTAAGGTCACGTGAATGGTGGACGCGGGAAGAAAGGAGCATTCCTATTGGTTGAAAGTGTTGGGCAAGGTAGTTGTTAGAAGACTTCCGTTAAGGAAGGAGGTAGTGTATGTGTGCGCCTCAAGATTTCCACGTTGTATTACCTCAAATGATATTTCTATGTACATAGTAATAATAGTATACATATTAAAGTTGTTTTGTATAAACAAGTTCTTCAGTGGATTATTGTGCACAAGATTATGTACTGTTAGAACGCCTACATAAAGAGTTATATATATAAGAGTTACAAATGTCATCGGCTAAGCGTAGGTTGGTTATACTTCTCCCTCCGATGCTGACTGTTCCGACATGGTCTTCTAGCACATCTGCCATGATCCTTTCAAGGAAGAGGTTGAAGAGGATGGGGGAAAGTAAACATTCTTGTCTGACACCAACAGTGGTCTTGAACCAATCTCCCAGCTTGCTGTAGAAGAGTACTGCGCTGGTTGCTCTGTTGTAAAGGTTCTTGATCACTTCAATGATGTTTGCATTTATGTTGAATTTGTGCATCGTTGCCCACAGTGCCGCATGCCACACTCTGCGGAACGCTTTTTTAAAGTCTATAAAGACACTAGATTGTTCCGGGGCGCCGTGGCGCCTTCGGCGCCCACTTCTTTTAGGGCGCCTACGGCACCCACCTTATTCATAAGCAAAAATTAAACTTGCTGAAATGTTCACAAAGTATTTTTATAGGGGCCGTCCATAAAGTACGCCACTTTTTTTGTCAAAACCCCAAGTAACTTATCCTTGTTTGATAAATACGAAATATTAAACTTCCTGAAATGTACACAAAGTATTTTATAATTATAAATCATCAAATCCTATTTTTACATCGTTCCCTTTTTCCAAAATTAAGATATAAGCTAAAGCAATGACGTCATATAATATATTTTTTACAGCGCGTCTTTAATTTGTAATTAATTTGCACACCTTTTGATGCACACCTTGTGTTAAATATAAGATCAACCAATGACGTCATATTAAATATTTTTACAGCGCTAATCACCACACGATTTTTTAAAACTGCTATAGACTGTTGTACATCATCAGCGTTCCACATCCAATGAGTGAGCCACTTGGGCTTTTATATTATTTATGATAGAGGTCACTCTGGTGTTGGAGATGTTTTTAACAGAGAACTCGCAGGTTAAAGATTTGCTCCGTTGTGCTTCCTCCTGCTCTGAAGCCCGCCTGCTCATCTGAAATGATTTACTCTGCTTGTGGTTTCAGTCTGTTCAATATGATCATAAGCATGACTTTGCTGGGGTGACTAATCAGGCTGATTAGTACGGTAGTTCTGACACATCTGTAGATCACCCTTTTTTGGGAGCGTGATAACCAACAATTGCGTTCAGGGGGTTGGCCATTTTCCTGTCTGCCAGATCTTGTTGCACATGTTAGTTAGGATGTTTATTACGGGGTCACCTCCTGCCTGAATCAGTTCGCCCGGAATGTTGTCCGCTCCAGCTGATTTCACCTTCTTCAGTTTTTGTACAGCCAGCTCCACCTCGTCGCGGAGAATAGAATGCATGTCTGTGTTAGTTGACTTTGGGCAGTTGAGCACTGACGCATCGCCTTTGGAGTCTTCATTGTACAGCTCAGAACAGTATTCGGAACAATTCAAGGAAGGCTTACAAAATTGTTAAAGACTTGACATTCCCCAAACAAGGTCGTATCTCAACCATACAAGATAAATCAGCAACATGTATCACAGAAGAACAAGAAATTCTCCAAAAACGTGGTAAAAAGAATAAAATAAATAGAGGTAAATAAAAGATTTTTAAAAACCACATTTTTATAAGTGTACTAAAAAGAAGAAAATAATTTAAAACTAATAACTTCAAGTACTTTCATATCATATGACTAAAAACGTGGGGTGGGTGTTTGGTATAGAAATTAACGATTTATAATTAAGAAGGCAAAAAAGATATCTATAAGTGAGAGAATGAGTGAACTGCATATGTAAAACGACATAAGCGCCCGCCCAACGTTTTAGATATTTATCATAACCGCACTTGTACTTATTAGTTTTAAATTGTTTTCTTCTTTTTAGTACACTTATAAAAATGTGGTTTTTAAAAATCTTTTTTTTACCTTTATTTATTTTGTCTCTACACCGTAAAATCATTTTATTTATTATTTATTTATATTTAGTTTTAAAATTTATTTTTGGTATGAAAAAAAAGTTTAATATTATTATCTAAATTATCTATTAAAAATTATAAAAAAACAGTATGAAATTATGAAGTATGAAGTTATTTTTAACATTTAATTTATAAAAAGTACACACACTAACAACCTGTCAACACGCAATGCGAATTCATGATTGTGATAAATGCGCCATTCATCTGATGTAGAAAGTTCTTCCAAACCAATCCAACTCCAGCCCTAACCCAAACCGGTGTAATCGGACAATAAAAAAAGGCAATGTGGTCAGATAGTCCTTTATAAAGGTATCTACATTCTCTCTGCCTCTCTCTCCCTTTATTTACATTTTCTCATAACTTTCGCCAGCAAAGTTTCCTGTGGTCGTCACTTAGTCTAGTCTTCTTAACATGTCATTATGTAACATGTGCCAGCCAAGGAACAGTTCCTGGTCTCGGTAGACTTGTCTTGATCTCTCCATCCCAATCAAAGTCACGATGTAATCGGACAATAAAAATGGCATGTTGTCAGAAAGTCCCTTGTAAAGTTACCTACATTCTCTCTGCCCCAAATCCCTTTATTTACCTTTCCCATAACTCTCGCCAGCACACTAGACACATTACACTATAACTTAAAGGTCATGTTTTAAATTGTCATATTCTTTTTCATATTTATACTACATTTTCTTCATTTTGTCAGTGTTTCAACATCCATGGGTCGAATCGTTCGAGGTTGAAATTTCCGACCACCACAGACGAGGTATTGACGTAACTATAAATTTGGTAATAAAATGTGTATTCTTACACCAGCTTGAAACTACTATGTAATTTGAACAATGGGAGACTTGAAACTTTGACGTTAATCACCCTGTCATAAATTTTAACGATTGTTCCTTAGAAGAGTGGTTATCAACCTGTGGTCCGCGGAGATGTGCCTGGTGGTCCGCGAGAAAAGCATGAGATTTTACCTTTTTTAAATCCTTTATATTAACTCGTGGTGTCTGCGGCCGACCGACCGACCGACCGACCGACCTTGTCGCCAAAACTTTTGATCAATTTTTAACCCACTTGCTCGCAAGATAGCGAGCTGAAATTTGCAGGCAGTTTCGTACCGATGATAAAAACAATGTATCAAAATTTCAAATCGATCGCATGTACCGTAATTAAATTATTGATTTTTTAGATTATTTTATTTATTCCTATGTATCATGCTATTTTTTGAGATAGATCGTCGCGGTGCGTATTATATTGAACTACCTTTCTGTCGCGCAATAAGGTGCGTATTTTATTGACAGCACTTTTTATAAACATATTCCTGATCGGTGCGCATTATATTAAACACGTTTTACGACACAACTGCAATGTTGTATTTTTGGATGTTCTTGCGCTGCGTGTTATAATGAACATTCTTTTAGTTACGTCTCATGCGTAAAGGATTTATAGTCAAAAACTTGGTTTTTTACGGGTTGTTTTTATTAAAATTAAAAACGCGAAAAGGTATACTTTTTTTCTTCACATTTTGAATATATTGATGAATTTTAATCCCTCGATGGCGATAACATAACGCCCAAAACAAAATGTTTTGATACCACTTTTACTTTTAGCTGTACCAGAAATTACATGACGTCACATAAGATTCTAGAAGACTAGTTGTTTATATTGACATTCAGACATTTTTTCAAAATGTTGAGTAAATTAGGGCCTGTCCATAAAGTACGTCACGATCCAGGGAGAGGGGTGAGGGGTTTTAAGATAGTTTAACAGTTTGTGACAGGTGGGGCGGTCTATGTGTGACATCACGGTGTTTTATATTAAATTTGAATTCTTTTATAAGTTAAAAAATTGTTTTTTCGAAAGTGTGACGTATGGGGGGGGGGATGTCCAAGATTTGTGACAGGGGGAGGGAGGGGTGGGGTAAAATGGTAAAAAAATAGCGTGACGTACTTTATGGATGGGCCCTTAGCCTTAAATTAATATTACAATTATTAAAGTAATAAATTAACTAAATTGATTGAACACATGGATAAATTTCTTATAAGGGAAACAACCAAACATAAGGACAAAAATGATGATTCCTCGTACTCATCCTCAAAATCTTTGTGTGAATAAAATACAGTACCGGAGAATTAAAAAACAATTCGACATACGACGGTATGATGAAGAGTATTTGCGCCTTGGGTTTATATGCGGCATTATAAATGATCAACCCAGACCACAGTGTGTAATATGTTCCGAAATTCTTGAAAATGAAGCGATGAAACCTGCTAAAGCCCGAAGTCACCTTAAAACGAATCCTAATGTCTTCTCGGAGAAACCATCGGAATATTTGCAAAAACAACATTCACTTGATAGACGTCGTGCATACAAAAAGTTATCAAAAAAATAAAAATGCTTTAAGAGCATTATTTTTGGTGGCTACAGGCCAAAAAATCCTGATTATCAGTTTAACATACTGTTTTATTTACATGATGCTGTGAGAGAGTTTCTTCGAGATAAAAGTCAAAGCTTGTTGATCATTTGAACTATAGCTTATGATTTGCTGTCCTGATTTACTTGGCTGACATTTTTGAAACACTAAATAAACTTAATTAATCTCTGCAAGGTAAAAAGAAAATTTTAAATACTCTCAGTGACAAAGTGTTTCAGAACGTTGAAATGTTTGATCAATTACACTCATTCACAAAAAAAACCAGATAATACTGAAAACAACTGTTGATAAATTTGATTTCTGACCATATACAATCATTGCAGGTTATTTTTACTTCTTCTTTTGCGATTTGAACGTTAAGAGGTTTTCGTTTGTTTCTAGTCCATTTCTTTTACACATTGACTCATTAAATTTACCAACATTGGAATTAAACAAATTCATTGAACTGACCAGCGGTACTTCTTTGAAAATGTTACATCAGAAAGTGAGCTTGATGAAATTTTGGAGTACTTTAACTGTCTCAGAAGACTTTTAAAAATACTCTTTCCCTTTGCAACATCATATCTTTCTGAATGTGGATTTTCTGATTTGATTACAATCAAAACAAAACATCGTTACCGACCCGAAGTTAAAGATGAACTACGAATCTACGATGGAGTCTTTTAAGTATTACACATTGTTTGGATGTGCTGTGCTCAACTGTGCAAGCTCAGTGCTCGACCTAAATAAACTAATATGTCATTCTTTCTACTACTAACCACCGTTTATGACTTCAGTTTTTTTAAATAGTAAACAATAATCATTGAATAAAGATATATTTATAAGACTAGTATAAGTGACATTTATTTGTTAAAAAAAAAGAGAGCCATTACAATCTGTTTCAATCCAATTTTTGTTTGGAGCACAAAAATCGTAGCATATTAGTATAGTTAGTAAACTTGTTAAACAAAGTATAATTATTAATAAAATTTCAATCATGGCAGTTACACAATTTTCAGAAGTTTTGTCCGTGGCAGAGAGACACAATTTTCAAGTGGTCCTTGAATCTCAAAAGGTTAAGAACCACTGCCTTAGAATATCATCTAAGTAATATAAAGAAATGTATGAAATTTTTATTGACACAATGCAAACTTAGAGAAAATAGTAAAAAAAGTTACTATGAAAAATAGTATACATGTACTTCATTTAATTGTAATAAACACACCAGGACCAGAAATATATTATGTAAAATAAGTGAGAACAAAAACGATAGTCAATTATCTCTTGAAAAAATGTAAATATAACAAAACTACACGAAACAGCGGCCAGCATACAAACTAATTTAATAAGTAAATACAACACAAATAGTTAAGTAGAAAACATTTGGAAATCTACAATTATATTTTTAAAAATCTAAATTAATCATTGATGCGTATGTACCAACATAACAAACATCAAATAAAATCAACAAATGCTGGTATAATATTTAATCAAAGAAATTTTGTAAACACGAAAAGTCCAAAAAATAATAATTAATGCTACGAATGTAAAAGAAATACCCCCAAAAAATAGTTAAGAATTAAACACTTAACGCTAAGTTGTAGCCGAAATCTCCAAAGTGAATATTTAAACATTGTAATTTCAAAAAAATTTAATTTTTTTTAAATTTAAAAAAACTGAAATCCTTTATTGTGTATATGAAATGGAACTTACAGTAATAGCCTTGAAAAAGCACCCCCCACACACTTTTAAACTTTTAAGATAAAAATAAATCACTATCAAAGGGCTTAGACAGTAATGATTGTCAGGGTATGAGAATCACTGCGAATGATTGTTGTGAGATTGTTGTGAGATTGTTGTGAGATTGTTGTGAGCCAGTGTTGGAGTCGGGTCAAGGCGTTGTTGACGGGTAAGAACTCCTATCACGGGAATAATGTCTAGTGATGGCTGAGTGAACTTCTGGTCACACGGGATATGTCAGGGACGACCAGAGGACACGCCAGGGGTCAGTTGAGACCAGTTGGGGGGTATATAAGAGAGTAGTCGAGACGAGTGCGGGGGGTGGCAGAAAGCTGTGTAGTTCGCACAGTGTTGTGCAGTCAGACCGGTCAGGATAGACCGGGGAGCTGCAGGGTTGCAGTAACACAGAGAGTTGAGTTTAACGTCGCCCAGAAGCGGTCGGGTCGGACCAAGGGCATGCTTGAGCATACAGCCGTTATATGTAGATGTATTTTATGTCAAGGCAAGACAGCCAGTGTACAGTCGTTTATAGTAGAATAAACATTGCATCGTTACACAGACTTGTGTCATCTCTTGTGTATGTTGTGTGTAGCGGAGAGCAAGGTACAATCCACCTAACATA
This sequence comes from Ampullaceana balthica, assembly GCA_944989445.1. Classification (NCBI taxonomy): domain Eukaryota; kingdom Metazoa; phylum Mollusca; class Gastropoda; family Lymnaeidae; genus Ampullaceana; species Ampullaceana balthica. Next base: position 38,815 of record CALYLW010001707.1, on the reverse strand, counting down.
GAGACTTAACATGGGGGCCCGGGCCAACGAAAGAGTCTCAGGATTGCCAAGCACCGCCAACCACACAAGAATCGACGTGAGAGAAACGACGAAAACACATCAGTGCAGAACCTACTGTACTAGCTAGTACTAGGGGTCGGTTACATACCGTACAAGTCGAGGGAGAGTCAAGCGTAGGGCTTACGCCTCGAACCAGAACCAGCAAAACAACGACGTCGGAACCAGCACAGCAACGACGTCTGAACCAGCGACGAACACAGGCAGTCAGGGCGTCGCCAGACGGTGCCAACTACGAGAGAAGACGATTACAAACTGTACCGGGAGGTCAAGTTGCAGAACCAACCATCTCGCCCCAGCTACAGTGGGACCCTGAGGAGCCGAGACGACCCACAGCACCACAGTTCAAATCGGGACAAGTTCGAGAAGATATTCAAGGTGGAGAAAAACATTACTAAGTGACAAGGAAACTGCAAAAAGTGTGACTTTGTGAACTTCTTACGAATGGATATTTATTGTGTAATGGGACTTTCATTGTATATGGATATTATGTCTGAAATATAACCCACAGTAAGTACGTACTTAATTACTTATAAAATAGTGTTAAATTGGGGAAGTGTGCTATAGTAAGATTGATCTGTTAAATAATATATATATAATATAATATATATAATTAGATATAGCATACCTGTCATATATAAACGAACAATATGGAAACGAGAAGTAAAAAAACACAAGATATCGATAAAATAATGGCGGACTTTAGGGAGACGGGGAGAAAGTTACAGTTAGAGGGGCAGGAGTTAAACAAATACGTAATAGACAAGTGGAGACAATGGGAAGAAGACGAACGAGAAAATAAGAGAAGACAGGAAGAAAACGAACGAGAAGATAAGAGAAGACAGGAAGAAAACGAACGAGAAGATAAGAGAAGACAGGAAGCCGCGGACATTAGGAAGCATGAAAGGGAACAGAGAGAGTATGACGAGGAACAGAGACAGAAAGAAAGGGAGCACGAATTGAAATTGGCAGAAATTAAAAGGAGAGACGAAACTGAACTGGACATGACAGGCCACTCGAGAGAAAACAAAGACCTTCGACAAATAGTAAAAAATTTGCAAAAATTTGACGGGTCCCAAGAACTCGACGAATATGTGGCGACATTTGAACATGTAGTGACTCAGGCGAAAGTGCCAAAAAGTCAATGGCTGATAGAGTTACAAGTAAGGCTAACGGTTGAGTTACAATCATTCTTAATGACGGAAGACGTTAGGACAAAACTGCATGATTATGACACTGTCAAGCAACTCCTTTTGCAACATGCAGGATTTAATGGGGAGAAATACAGGGAAGCGTGGAATAGACTAGCACCGGAGAGTAATAATTTTAGATTATTTCACTCAAAATTGGTTAGAAGTTTAGACAATTGGGTGGCCAGTACAAAAACAGAGAGAACATTTGAGGGGTTGAGGGATTTATTATGTAGAAACAAGTTATTATTGAACATGAATGAAGAGGCTGTTAAATGCATCCTAATGAATAATGCCCCCAAATGTGAGGACGTACTGACACAAATTGACCATATAAAGTCGGCAGGACAAGGACAACTAAGTAGGAAAGTCAATACACAGCCACTGGTAGGAGGTGTGGCGGAACATAGGGGTGAATATGGAGGCAAGTCTAGAAGTCGCTCGACGGAGGGCCGAGTAATGGGTGCATGTTTTAACTGCGGTCAGAGGGGTCACATAATGGCCAACTGTCGACAGAAATGGGCCAATAATAGGATGCCTGCGAAGGGAAATCAGTATAAAAACTCAGACCAGAAATCTAGCTATAATGGAAATAAGTATCCATGGTACAGCCAGGATAGATGACTAAGCAAAGATTGCAAACAGGGCCATACTATACAGTGGCAGGGGTATAAACCTAGAAAAGGGTGGCAGTCTCGCAATACGCAATGCGTGGGGAGTATGAACGATATTTTTAGAAAGTCCACGGGTAGGTTAAATGTCGAAAAATGCTTGTTGTTAGGGAAGGAAGCTTCTCTTCTTAGAGACACCGGCTGTACAATCGTAGGGTGCAGAAAGAGTTTAATACCAAAAAAATACAGGACTGATCAGACCTTTACAGTTAAGCTTATCGATGGGACAATAAAAACGTTTGAAACTGCTATAGTAGACATTAAAACCCCTTATCTCTGCGGTAGATTTTTGTCCGCCCTTTTTGAAGATCCGGTAACAGATGTGATTTTAGGAAATGTTAGATCAGACGAGGACACACCATTCCATCACGGTAACGTAGTTACCAGGGCCCAGAATAAACGAAATAAAGGGGGAGGACCACAAATGAAAACGGTGATTAGTACAATCCCAAAAATATTTGAACACATCAATTTAGCTGAGGAGCAGGCAAAGGATAGTGGACTAAATAAACTATGGCAAAAAGCTAAAAGTCAGAGGGTGGAAAGCACCAAACAAGGAATAACAACGTTTGAAATAAACAATAATATACTGTACAGGATATTTATTTCTAAAATAGACAACAGTGTTGAAAAAAAATTGGTGATTCCGAAACCATACCGACGATTAGTCTTAGAAACGGCTCATACAACAGCATTAGCCGGACACATGTCAGTCAGAAGAACCAAATACAGAATTTTTTCTCAGTATTTCTGGCCACGTATGAGCATAGATATCAAAGAATTCATTAAGTCTTGCCCTATTTGCCAAAAAGCACGTCCACCGGGGAGCATAAAACCCATTGAGTTAGGTCAAATGGAAGTGATCGGAACACCATTTCAGAAGGTTGCTATTGATATCGTAGGGCCATTACAATTAAGTGACAATAGGAATAGATATATCCTTACGTTGGTAGATATGGCTACTCGTTGGCCTGAGGCTATTGCGCTAAAAAATATAACAACACAAGACGTTTATGAGGCCCTATTAACAATATTCTCTAGAATGGGATTCCCTGAAGAGATCCTGTCAGATAACGGGCCCCAGTTCTCCTCCGATATGTACAAACAGGTGTGTGAATTGTTTAACATAAAATCCAGTCACTCTTCTATTTACCACCCACAGTCTAACGGGATGGTGGAAAGATTAAATGGCACCCTAAAAAGCATGTTAAGAAAAGTGGCAGATGAGGAACCCAACAATTGGGATAGATTTTTGCCGGCAATTTTGTTTGCATATCGGGAAGTTCCGAACGAGACAACGGCAATGTCTCCTTATGAACTCCTCTTCGGGCGGAAAGTGAGAGGACCAATGTCAATTTTAAGGAAAATACTAACAAATGAAAATACGACAGAGGAAGGTAAAAACACATATGAATATATAATCGACCTCAAAAACAGAATAAAATCAGGGTTATATAAAACAGAGGCAATCACGAAAGGAAAGGCAAATAAATATAAACAATATTATGATCAAAGGGCTAGAGAGAAAGATATACAAATTGGAGACAAAGTGCTCGTGTTGAAACCTAAAAAAGGAAATAAACTCGCTCTGTATTCAGAAGGTCCATTCACCGTCACGAGGAAATTATCGAAATTTAATGTAGAGATTGCGAAGGGACATAAGCGTATAGTTTATCACCTCAACAGATTAACAAAATTTGTCGAAAATAACATGGATAACACAGATGCGAACTTATCGGCAGCAGAGAAAAATGAAAAGACAATTAGTGGTGCCAGTGCCACAGTGATAGCCGAAGAAGAAGAGGAAGATGTAAATAGTGAAGACATTAAGCAAATTCCGTTAATCAACGTCAAGGTTAATTCAGGCATTGACATCAATAAGGAACTAACGGAGACACAGAAAAGACAAGTTGACGACATGGTGCATGAGTACAAGGAAATTATTTCAGATATCCCAGGGAAAACATCGGCGGGTACGCACAAAATAGAATTATTAGACTCTAAGCCCATTAACGTAAAACCGTACGCAATACCTATTCATATGGTTCAAAGGCTAAAAGAAGAGATTAGTATGATGCTAGAACTAGGTATAATCGAGGAAACACAGTCACCATATTGCTCTCCCTTAGTTTTAATTAAGAAAAAAGATGGATCGATTCGGACTTGCGTGGATTATAGGAAATTGAACGCAATTACAAAAAAAGTAGCAGAAGTTATACCTAACCAGGATAAACTTCTAGAGCACATGAATAAAGCCAAATACTTTACGAAACTAGACTTAACAAAGGGATATTGGCAAATACCTCTTGAGGAGGAAAGCAAAGAATACACAGCTTTTCAAGGCCCAGACGGGGCATATCAATATAACTTTATGCCATTCGGATTGGCAACCGCACCGGCAACGTTCAATAAAATTGTTAAGAAATTATTCAAAGGAGTAAAAGAGGTAGTTACTTATTTTGACGATATCTGTGTATACACAGACGACTGGGAGTCGCATATACGAGTTACTCGAGAGGTTTTAGAGATTCTTAAAAAGGCAGGGTTCACCATTAAACCATCTAAGTTAGAAATAGGTAAAGAATCTATCGAATTTCTGGGACATAGAATTGGAGCAGGCATCTTAAAACCAGACATGAACAATATAAACAAAGTGTTGGAAATAAAACGACCCAAAAATAAGAAACAAGTAAGGGGACTAGTTGGCCTAATAGCGTATTACAATAAATTTATACCTAATTTTTCAACGATAACAGCCCCATTGACGGACCTTACAAAGAAAGGTAAACCTAATAATATATGTTGGACTAAGGAATGCCAACAAGCATTGGATACAATCCAAAACTATTTAACAAATAACCCCATTTTGGTTCTGCCCGACATTAAGGAACCTTTTATAGTTCGTACAGATGCGTCAACGAAGGGATTGGGGGCATGTTTGATGCAGAAGAGAGACAATATGCTCCACCCGGTTAAATATATTAGTCGTAAACTGGTTGACAGGGAAACTAGATACTCAACAATAGAGAGGGAATGCTTGGCAATAATATGGGGAATTCAGAAATTATCCTACTATTTAATGGGGGCAAGATTTACGCTCCAGTGTGACCACCAAGCGTTAAAATATTTGAACACGACTAAATTTGAAAATTCAAGAGTTTCCAGGTGGTCTTTGATGTTACAGGAATACGATTTCAACGTGGAATACATTAAAGGTGAAGATAACATTATTGCAGATTTTTTATCGCGACAATAAGCAGATATAATGTCCCACTGAGACTGGTAGGATCATGACAGATCTGGTAATGTAATCATAATTAATGAGCAGAAATCAAACCATGACCGACAAGGACTCGCAGGACAGTTTTATGACAAACAAGTAGAGTTGCTTGTTCATGGGGACTAATTTTGGTAGAAATTGAGGTCTGGGTCACCTCGGGCCAGTATTATTATTATATGAACATGATTGTAAGGTTTCATAGCGATTATGTACTTATGTTAGTTAGTACTTAAGGATGGTTGTAAATAAATATGAGATGGTTGTATTTTCGTGCTGATGTTTTTTATTATAATTTTTGGCTCCGGGTGACCTCGGGCAAAATTTCATTATAAGGAGATGTAATTATTTATATATATATGTATATTTATGAAATATGAGATATGATGATAATGATTTTGTTCATGATTATGAGTATTATGATGAATTATGTTGATTACGACTACTATATGCACATGATTGTTATATAATTGATTGTAATGGGTTAAATACAATCAGGCTGAAATGTCTATAGTTTGGATAAGTAGTTATCCCTATAACATTATCTCATGCTGGAGGTAATCCTGGAATAAATATCTTAAGGAATTTATATGAGGAACCAGTAGAGTCAGTTGGTAAATAGAAACAATCTAGCGTAAAAATGGTCAATTGTTGGATACTAATATGTGAGGTGTTATGACCAGTAGTAGGTCGAAGGTTGGTTCTTTGAGATTAAAGAGAATGATAACGTACGAGTTGCGGGTTAGTGAAGTCGTATAAAGGTACGACCAAGTGGATTTATGCTCTGTGTTGTATATACTAGTGTTTTCCATGCAATGTTGTGTATAAAATTATTTTGAAAGATATTATTTCATTATGTATTATATTATTGTAATTGTAATGTGCAGTGATTCCATGCCCTGACTTTGTTGTATTGTGAGATTCTACCCGTAAGTAGAATCTAACGGAAGAGGGGGGATATGTCAGGGTATGAGAATCACTGCGAATGATTGTTGTGAGATTGTTGTGAGATTGTTGTGAGATTGTTGTGAGCCAGTGTTGGAGTCGGGTCAAGGCGTTGTTGACGGGTAAGAACTCCTATCACGGGAATAATGTCTAGTGATGGCTGAGTGAACTTCTGGTCACACGGGATATGTCAGGGACGACCAGAGGACACGCCAGGGGTCAGTTGAGACCAGTTGGGGGGTATATAAGAGAGTAGTCGAGACGAGTGCGGGGGGTGGCAGAAAGCTGTGTAGTTCGCACAGTGTTGTGCAGTCAGACCGGTCAGGATAGACCGGGGAGCTGCAGGGTTGCAGTAACACAGAGAGTTGAGTTTAACGTCGCCCAGAAGCGGTCGGGTCGGACCAAGGGCATGCTTGAGCATACAGCCGTTATATGTAGATGTATTTTATGTCAAGGCAAGACAGCCAGTGTACAGTCGTTTATAGTAGAATAAACATTGCATCGTTACACAGACTTGTGTCATCTCTTGTGTATGTTGTGTGTAGCGGAGAGCAAGGTACAATCCACCTAACATAGAGACTTAACAATGATCATATAGACACAATATTACTGGACTTCTCAAAAGTATTTGACAAATTTCACCACTTTAGTTTACTTAAACAACTTAACTACTTTGGAATCTCAGGTCCCTTACATCACTGGATCCAAGACTTCCCTTTGGGTAGGGAGCAAACTGTAATAATTGATGGATCTAAATCTGCAATGAAGGTTAACACAGGAGTTCCACAGGGAATTGTGCAAGGTACCTTTACTCTTTTTAATATATATAAATGATTAACTCAACAACATCTCAACTGGTACAAAAGTTAGGTTATTTGCTGATGATTGTATAATCTATAGAACAATTAAATCAGAACAAGATAGCAAAATTTTACAAAAAGACCTAGATGAATTGATAAAATGGGAAACTAACTTTCCACCCAGAAAAGTGTCAACTGTTAGGAGTAACAAAGAAAAAGAAACAAATAAATTCAAAATAGTACATTCCTGCAAAAGAACTGACCCAAACTAAAGATGCAAAATACTTAGGAGTCTTAATAAATGAGGAACTATCATGGAATCCCCATGTCAATGAAGTTATTCAAAAACAAACAAAGCCTTAGGCTTTATAAAAAGAAACTTTAACAAATGTAATAGTAATAGAGATATAAAACAAAAATGCTACCTCACTTTGGTGAGACCTGTACTAGAAAGTTTCCTTCTTCCCGTCCGGAATTCGGGCGTGGCATGGGTTGCCTGAAGAAATCAGGAAAACCAACACTTAATCAACATTTAAATCTCTAATAAAAATGCAGGACTAAACACAAAACTAAGATAAGCGTAGGACGCAATAATCTTCTGTATAGAAGGAGCGTCTGTAAACAGATAAGATAAGATAAATAACAATCTATGATAATAATGAGACCAAAGCTAACGTCCTCAACACATATTTTGTATCACCGTTTTCCGCCTCAGGTGAAAAGGGCGTTTCAATAAATTTAACTAAAATGGTAGTAATAGACAACATAATTGTAGATGAATGAGGCATACATAAAAATTTTAACAAACTTAAAACAAACAAAGCTACTAGTCCATATAAATAACCAGCTAGACTAATAAAATAACTAAATAATGAACTTCTGGTTAATTATTGAATTGTTTCATTTACTAGTATTACTTGTGAACTATTGGAACACATAATACAGGGGCGTCCAAACGTTTTGCTAAGAGGGCCGTATTCCATGAAGTAAAAATATGCGCACGCAAGAATAAGATAACAAAAAATAATTTTAAAGAGTAATATGTTGGTGGGGGGAGGGGGTGGAAATGGGGACAGCATTGTCGTGATAAATATCTTATTACTCTAAATTGGATAAATAATACCGAAGTACCGCGGGGTGTTCTGCAACCCAGGAGCGTTGCTTGTCACAAGCGAAGCTGGGTTAATCAATTACCCATTCTTTTACGTTCCATATTATTTGTATTGCTGTTGTTACTTTTAAATATTTGTTGTATGCGTTATTGTTGAGTTTTATCTTTATATTTATAAAGGTAGTTTTTTGTTTTTTATTAGGGCTGATTAATCATGAAAAAATTTAATCCATTAATCGATTAATTTCTATTAATTATATTTTGTATAGGCATATATAGATCCCCTTAAGTTGCGATTCATTATATCACGAAATCCTTTAAGTCTCGGTAATTCCATGGCTCCCAAATTTTGTGACGTAACACAGCAAATTCGTTCTGCTTGGTAAGAAAAAAGGAAGAAAAACCTTTTAGTTCAAGTAAGCACATCTAAATAAATAATAATAAGACGAAGGAAAAGTATGTAAGTAACAAAGAGTATAAATTATTATTAAATTTGGAGATAAAAAAAATAAAAATATTTTCTTAAATTTTAATAGAATTTTAATCGATCAAATTAATTTTAATCGATTAAATTTTTTTAATATTAATCGAATTTTAATCGTTAATTTCCGCAGCCCTAATTTTTATGTAATTAAATATTGTTGTCTATAATAGGACAGAGGTTTTCGTTTAGTTAAGAAGTTTGTGTAGTGATATATATTTAGATATAGTGTTTAACATACTGGGAGCAGGTACATGTGTGTATGTACAGTATACAGATTAAAGTATACAACATGCAGTGGTCTTAAACCTTTTTATCATCGTGGAATAACAAAAATGGACATGCAACAATTGCAAAGTTTTATTGACTTCGTTGGTAACTTCCATTCTTCAACCAAATTTACTTCAACCATCCATAGGAGTGATGTCCATTTTTTGGACATACAAATTAAATTAAAAGAAAACAAAATATCAACATCAATTTTTTTACAAGTCTACAGACAGCCATAGTTTCCTTATGTATACATCGTCCTATCCTCAATCTTGTAGAAACTATCCCATTTTTGCAACTATTGAGACTTAAAAGACTCTGCAGTGATGAGACAGACTTTTTGGAGAAAGGTAATGAAATGCTGGATTTTTTTCGAAGGAGGTCATGCCCGGAAACAGTTTTAATATCCGCTCTCAATCGAATTAAAGGCATGACCAGACAGGACACGTTTACATCATCTGTTTCTGATCAATGTGATCGATCCAAATTTATTTTCACTTTAACCTCCCCATAATTTTAAAGCCCGCCAGGTACTTCTCATAAAACCGACCCATCCTAATGGCTGACCCTCTAACTCAGCAGGTCTTCAAAAAGCCTCCTCCTTTTTCTTTCCGGAGAGATAGAAGCCTCAGAGATATACTTGTAAGAAGTCACCTTCCCACAATGAAAGCATATATTGGAACAAAAGGTTGCAACCGTAACCATTGCAATATTTGTCCATTTGTGATTGAAATTAACAAAATTTCTTTCCCTCTTGAAAAATTCATAATAAAAGATGGATTCACTTGCACAAGTCTCAAAGTGATTTATGCAATTCTTTGCAAGAGGTGTAATAAAATTTACGTGGGTGAGACAGGTCGTCGTCTTGGAGATCGGTTTAGAGAACACCTGTATAATATAAATAAACAGGCTCAATGTCCTGTATCTAAACATTTTAACAGTGTTGACCATGACGGTATTTCAGATGGTGCAGTTACTGATATTTTATATGCAAGCAATACCCATGATAGGTTCCACATAAAAAATAGACTTATAAAACGATTTGCTACGTTTGCTCCATATGGAATTAACCAAATCTACAATTTTACCTAACTGCAGAATCTTTTTCCCGTTTTGATTTTCACTGTAACCTTAGATACCTCCTCCTGTTTCCTATATCCTGTTTCCTTATTTGTTTTTGTTTTTCCTTTCGTTTTATTTTACATAAATATTTTACATTATTTTATAATATAAGTAGCGTATATAATCTGGCCTGTTACACAGGGTCCATTTTGTGCAAGATGTTAAGTTCGAAATACGGGTTCATTTTATCAATATTATAATGGATATATCTATCTTTTTTTTCTCTTCCTATATAATAAAAGGCTATGTTCTGTGCGGTCATCGATAGCGATTGGTCCCTCAAACAATTATGACTCCTACAGCCATTCATATTGAACACGTTTACGCGGACGTTCACAAACGAGGTATTTTTGTTGCAGTATTTCTTCCAAGACTTTATTTTGAGTTTTGCGCGTTGGGATTTATAGCCAAAAGCTCTGTTTTTACGAGTTATTTATTTTAACTATACTGAATAGTATTTTTGACGTGATGCACATATATGCCGGTCGAGATGACTGTTGGAGGGGAGTTACAACATGCCACCGAACGGTGGCGGAACGTTCTTGGATGGGCTTTGTTGCTCGTATATATATAATTCACCAGGACAAGAAGAAGACGTGTGCAAATAAGTATGATGAATGACCCTTGCTAGAGTCGACCAAATACAGTTTATGGTTTGCAAGCGATGATAGAGTGGGGTATGGGGGACGGTAACAACAACCGCAGTGCGCATATCTCGAGACCAACAATGTCGCGATACACCCGACGTTCACTCGCGTTTTTTTCCATTTCTTCCTGCTGCTGTGTGTGTCCTTTCTTTCACTCACCCCAGTTCTTTGCAATATCAATGAGCAAGTCTGCGGCGTATGCTACGCAACAGGTCGTATCTAGTTTCTCTATATTTCTCAAGAACGTAAACAATTGAATCGGGAATAAAATCTTAAACGTATTTGAAAAAAGATATTTGGGGTCCCCGGCCCCGATGGAATGGACATTAGGAGTTCATTGTCCTACAGTATTTTAATATGGGCTATCATGTTTTCCTATACCAGGTTTGGTTAGGATCCATCCATTTGCCCAGTAGCTAGCGCTCAAACTAGTTTTTATACAGCTTATATAAGCCATGAGTGCTAAATTTTGAAAAAAAGTTGCCAGTTACCATCCTGGGTGCGCACTTAAAAGTCTCCTAAAATTCATGGCGATCTGATGAATGGTGTAGTCAGCTATAAAGGACATGCACACAAAACTTAACTTTGGTCCCTGATGTGATGCTGTTTGGGTAAATCATCTATCTTCTTATCTTATCTATACCGACGCTCCTTCTATGCAGAAGATAGTTGCGTCCACAGACCATGACAGATGATCTGTTGGCAAGTGATGCAGCGTTCACAGACCACGGCTTTGTGGGTTCCACGCATTACCCAGCCGCCTAACTACATGTTGTGTTAGGTACCCATTCGGAGCGGAGTTAATCATGTATTAACTTAATTATGGTAATGTGACTTGTTGAACTCCTGAGTTTACAGTTATTGGTGCTTATATAGATAGATCCATTTATTTTTACAGTTTGCGCTCTGCCTGAAAGGAAATCTTGGATCCAATGATGAATGGGGCCAGAGATTTGAAAGAATATACGTTTTGTTGGGTAAAGTAGAATTATGAACTTTATCAAATGCTTTTGAGAAGTCTGCTAATATTTCACCAATGTCATTATTATTATCTAAGCGTTTTAACAAATCGTCCATTAAAATAATAATTTGTGTTTCCCTTCTGATATTTTTTAACGTGAATACAGAGCAATATGCTTGTGTCGAAATTAACTACTCTAATATATATTATGTGTTCTAGTGGTTTACAAGTAATTCTAGGAAATGAAACAGTTCTATAATTACCAGGTGCTGTTATATCTCCCTTCACTTTAGATAGTTTCCAATTTTATCTTATCTTATCTGTTTCAGAAGATCCTCCTATACAGAAGATTATTGCGTCCTACGCTTATCTATATAAGCACTTTACCCTGGTTTATAGAGGCTTAAAAAAGTCTTTTAAGGATTGCGAAATTGCATTGTTTATTTATCTTATAGTCTAGCTGGTCATCGGTATCGGCCAGTGTTTGTTTTAAGTTCGTCTGCCTCTTTCATCTACATTTATCTTGTAAATTATTTTTTTTTATAATTTTTAAATAATTTTATTAATAAATTTTTAATAAAATTAAAAAAATAATAGACAACATTTATGTTGTCTATTATTTTTATTTTATTAAAATTTATTAAAACGCCATTTTCGCCCGAGACTGAAAATTTTGATGCAAAATATGTGTTGAGAATGTTAGCATTGGACACATTTAATAAGGATATTTCTGTAGGTTTCATTTTTAGACACAAGAAGAACTTTAAGATTTTGTTGTCTTAAGAAATTACATTGTTTACAAGTACTTCAAGACTGCACTTAAGACACATCTTTTCAAAATGTATTATCCAAATTAAGGAAACAACAATTCTTTTAATGATTAACATTGCTTTTTTGTGTTATGTACTGTAATTAATGTGGTTGTTATGGTATGAATGCTAATTTATTACTTACATGTAGGTTAATACCTTCATGTAAAGCGCTGTGACCCCAGTTCCTTACTGTGATCCAGCGCTATATAAATTATCAAATTAATAATTATTTTTTTTATGTACATATTATTTTGAAGATTTCGGCTAGGATTTTGCGTTAAGTGTTTAATTTTTAAATCCCTTATATTAACTTCACCGCGTCTCTGTCTGTCGTCATCTCTCTCTGTCTTGGGCGGGCGGAAAAACAAAGCTAAAAAATGACTCACTTTCCGTGAAGCCATCGAACTGAACTTTCGCACACAAGCCCGTGTCACCTAACAATGCATCGTATCAAAATTTCAGATCGATCGAACGTACCGTAATTAAATTAATGCATTTTTAATTTATGTATATACGACGTATGTAATTCAATTTCACGGTTTGTTATTGTTTTTTTTTCTCACGAGAATGTTCAGTCACGCCTTGTTGCGACCCATCGAAGTACCGGCTTGCTTTTGTTTACATTTTACGTGTCACGCTGAGCTCGGTCCAGCGATCGGTGACCAGACCTTTCCTCTCTCCCAACGGGTTATACAGCAGGAGTTAAGGCAGATACAGTCTGTAAATGTTTGTCGCGTTTAAAGATGGTCAATACTTTTAATTATGACTCATATATAAGGGATTTATAGTGAAAAACTTTGTTTTTACGGGTTTGTGTTATTCACTATCTTTTTGTATTGTTTTTAAATCCCTTATATTAGCTTGCTTTGTAAGTTTAGTCGGTCGGACGGACTATTTTTAATATCCAAATTTTGAACCCCTTCCCGTTATCCAATCATTATGAAAATTTGCACACATGTTCAATTTCGGTGATAGTATTTTTGTGAATTTTCGTAGATAGATCAAATGTACCGTATTTAAATTAATGCACTTTTAGTTTATCTCTATATAACATATGTAATTCAATTTCACAGTTTGTTATTGTTTTTCTTCCACGTGCCAGATCAGTTCACGCGTTGATGCCACCTATCGCTGTACCGGCGTGCCTTTTTTTTACATTTTACGTGTCACGCTGATCTCGGTCGAGCGATCGGTGACCAGACCTTTCCTCTCTCCCACACACAGGTTATACAGCAAAGGGGAGTTAAGGCAGATTTAGTCTTTAAATGTTTGTCGCGTTGATTTCTGTATCATATATATGGGATTTATAGTCAAAAACTTTGTTTTTCTCTATTTTATTTTCCATTAGTAGCTGTAATTTAAAAAAAAACTCGTTTGGTCAACAAAATTTCTATAATTTATTATTAAACTAGCAACTGTTGATTTTATTTGATGTTTGTTATGTTGGTACATATCAATGATTGATATAGATTTTTAAAATTAAAATAAATAGATTTCCAAAAATTCTTGTACTCAGCTATTTGTGTTGTATTTACTTACTTACAAAGTTGTGTTGTATTTACTTACTTACAAAGTTGTGTTGTATTTACTTACTTACAAAGTTGTGTTGTATTTACTTACTTACAAAGTTGTGTTGTATTTACTTACTTACAAAGTTGTGTTGTATTTACTTACTTACAAAGTTGTGTTGTATTTACTTACTTACAAAGTTGTGTTGTATTTACTTACTTACAAAGTTGTGTTGTATTTACTTACGTACAAAGTTGTGTTGTATTTACTTACGTACAAAGTTGTGTTGTATTTACTTACTTACAAAGTTTGTTTTTTTAGGTAGCCGTTGTTTGGTGTGACTTTGTTATATTTACATTTCATCGGCATCCTTCCGTCTCGAGAGACGATGTTGCATCACCGTTGGGTTGGGCTGCATTTCCTCGAGTGGCTCTGCAGTCCTACCCTTGAGTGACAGTCTTTCCCACAGCTTTTGCACACGTGTTCTGTGCTTTCCAATATTTTGGCCTTTCTCCTAGCTCTTCTTTCTATAGCCTCCTCCATCCTTCGCTCCTCGGCTACTATGACGCACTATTTGACTAATGTGCGTCACGTCTTCTGCTTTGCGTTCCCAGTCCCTTGTGTTTATTCTGTCTGCTTTCATGTCTCTATGGCAGACATCTTTAAAACGGAGACGTGGGCGACCTGTCTTCCTCTTTCTCGATGCCATTTCTCCAATAAGGAGGTCGTGGGGATACGACCCTGGCTCATTCTTTTTACATGTCCTAGCCATCTTAGGCGTCTTTTACTAAGGATTGAGAACATGATTTGGATATTGGCACGCATCAGAACCTCACTATTTGGCACTTTTTCCTGACATTTAAGGCTAAGGATGCGACGCAGGTACCTCAAGTGGAAGCTATTAAACATGCGCATAAGGGATATATAAGTAGTCCATGTCCCACTCCCGCATAGCAGCGTAATTATCACGCAGGCTCGATAGCTACTCAAAAGTTGTTCTTTTTTTCCGTTAGCTTGATGTTTTGCCAAACCCGCTTATATACTTTAGCCATTGTAGTAGCTGCTTTACCAATTCTACTGCTTATTTCATTCTCGATGGACAGTGAGTTTGAAGCCTTGGACCCCAAGTAGTCGAAGCTGTCCAAAACCTCCAAGTTTTCAATGTTCATATTAATGGTAGGAGAACATGTGTCTTGGGCCATGAATGTTTGTCTTTTTAAATCCCTTATATTAACTTCACTACCGTCTCTCTCTGTCTCTCTGTCTGTCGTTCGTCGTCGGGCGGGTGGAAAAACAAAAGTAAAAAAATGACCCACTTTCCGTGATGCCATCGAGCTGACATTTGGCACACGGACCCGTGTCACTTAACAATGCATCGTATCAAAATGTCAGATAGATTGAACGTACCGTAATTAAATTAATGCATTTTAGTTTATCTAAATAAAAATATATGTAGAAGTCGCTATTGTTTACATTTTACGGGTCACTGACTTCACGCCAGCCATCGGTGAACACATCTCGTGTTTTAATAAGGTGTACCGGCGTGCTTTTGTTTACAATTTACGTGTCACGCTGAGCTCGGTCCATCGATCCACCAGCCCTTCCCCTCTCCCAAACCACCAGCGGGTTATAAAGCAGAGGGGAGTTAAGACAGATTCAGTCTGTTTATGTTTGTCACGTTTGAACATAATCAATACTTTTAGTTATGTCTCATATATAAGGGATTTATAGTCAAAAACTTTGTTTTTACGGGTTTGTTTTATTCAACCTGATTTGCAGACCAAATTTTTTACAGGCGTTGGAGAAGCTTGACCCGAGTTTTTTCAAACCAGTTTCTGTGTGTGCTATCAGTGCCGCATCGTCCGCAAAAAGTAGGTCGCGAATTAGGATATCTGTCATTTTGGTTTTGGCTCGGAGGCGGGAAGTGTTGAAAAGTCCTCCATCAGCTCTGGTGTGTAACCAGATTCCATAATTGCTATCCTTGAATGCGTATTGAATCAATACAGAGAAGAATATTGTGAACAGTGTTGATGCGAGTACATAACCTTGTTTGACTCTGCTGCTGACTAGAAAGGCTTCTGACGTGGCTCCATCGAACTGCAATGTGCCCTACATATTTTCATGGAACTGTCTGATGATGTCAAGTACGTGTGGGGGCAGCCAACTTTTCCCTGTATTTAGAATAGCCTGCTGCAACTGAATAAATCAAAGGCTTTCGTAAGATCCACACAATGGAGAACACCATATACATTTATTCCAGATCTAAGTGACGTTTTATCCTTTCTTTCATAGTTTACATAATCTATTTCTAGTCCTGGTGTGTTTATTAAAGATAAATGAAGTATACAATTTTTCCTTTTAGATTTTTTAACGATTTGCTTTAAGTTTATGTCAATAAAAGTTCATACTCTTCTTTATTATTTTGATAATGTTCTATGGAACAGTTGTTCCAATATATAACAAGGTGATCAACGTCAAAGTTTCAAGTCTCCCATTATCCAAATTACATAATATTTTCAATCTGGTTTAAGAATACATCTTTTATTACCAAATTTTTAGTTATTTTATAGGAATTTATAAAACATTGAAGAGTATGAAAATATATGCAGATTTGTATTTAAATGTTTAATTATTTTTTTTACTATTTGAAAAATGGCCTAACTAATTTGCCCCATCAAATATTTTATGATTTAATCAAAATTTACAGAACTTTAATGGTTATATTTTATGATGATTAGAATTCTTCCTTGTCACCATCAATTAATTAAAGAAACCAAACTTTTAGCATCGGAACATTTTAAGTAAAACTCGTGTCTTCTCTTATTTATACAGACGCTCATTCTATGCAGCAGATTATTGCGTCAAGAGACCATGCCGCTCTGTTGGCAAGTGAAGAAGCGTTCACAGGCCATGGCAATGAGGGTTTCACGCACTACCTAGCCGCATTTTTTCCCTAACTAGTGTTAATTACCCATTAGAAGCTTGGTGGACTTTAGGAAACCCTAGGTCCCTGAAAGGTTCCTTGCCTTCACATTCACATGGATTCGAGACCAGGACTATCAGTACATCAGTCGAGCGCGCATATCACTCGACCACCGTATGATAGATAGCTTCGCTCCGATCTCTGATTGAAAAACACTTTTATTTTATTATTCTTAAAAAATAATACTTAATAATATTTTAAGCTAGTTAATTTTATGTCTTAAAAAAGTTTAAATCTTTTCCTCGTGCGAAAAAAAGATTTTAAATTAAAATGTTTTAAATATCATGTTTCCCTCTTTATTTTCCCTGGAACACCATTTTCCATAGCATTACTTCTTCGGTAACAGCGATTTTAATTTTGGTGCTTTAATTGAAGAAAGACGGGAAATAAATTTGAGAAGACATCAAAGACTCCCGAGCTAAATCCAGCTGTGAAGAATTGGTGTTCCATCCAAGTTATAATACAGCACGATATATTGGATTTTATAACACATTTTCTCTGCACACACTGGGTACATTTTTAAATTGACCAAATGAAATTTAAAACTAATGTTAAATATAAGTATAAAATTTATTATGTGTAAGTGTTAAAAGCTACAACACGTTTAGTAGAAATAAGTCCAGATTTTTTTACTACAAAAAAATTACTCGGGGTTTGTTTAAGTATGTATTGAATCAGTATTCTTATTTTTAAAATTATAGAACACAAAAAGAACACACATATTTGAATTCATAATTTGAACTTGCTAATTAAATATAATAAATAAATTGAAAATACTTTACACTGCAAGTTTTTAACTAGGGGACAGCCGGATATCTGGCATGCTGGATATCCGGACCGCAAATCGGGATTTTCGCCACTATCGGGATTCGGCAAATACTTATGGCAGATCCGAATAGTATCCGGATATCAAGTTAGTAAAGAATTTTTGAAATCAAATTAAATTAATATTAATAAATTTATACATAAATACATAAAAAGTGTTGAGTTTCGTTTTTAAATTCTTTGTCATTGACTAGTCCGATGACAGTAGTCAATCATTCAATTATTTTAATTCAGTATTTAATAAACATTTAAACATTTTACTTATATGATATAAGTTAAAGTTTAAAGCATTGTAATAGTTTTATATTCTTTCTTTTTTTCCGTTGACCTTTAAATGGCAGTTGCAATTGTGATTTGATTTGCGAACTTAAAAATAAACATGTTGCTTGTCTCACATGTTAAATCAGTGTTATATCTTATTCGGTCTTATAATTTTATAATTTTAAACTCTAGTCTATTGTGAATATTATAATAATACAAAATTAATTAAGTAACAAATTAAGTTATACATTATATTATTAATATTGAACAAAATAAACAAAAGCGTTGATCATGAAATCATTCAAATCCATGCAAAATATAGTAAAACAATCAATTTCAATACGAGAAAAAATATTAAGTTAAAAAGTTACAAACATGGATATTACTTTACTACATAAGGTAACTAAAACAAACCCGTAAAAACAAAGTTTTTGACTATAAATCCCTTATATATATCCCTTAGATATAACTAACAGTATTGATTATGTTTCAACGCGACAAAAGTCTATAAACGTCTACACACGTTCTAATTACATCAACAGAACAACTTTCATTTGCACACTTTCTAACCAAATACGTGACCTCAAAACACACCAAAGCACGTTACGTGAGTTACTCACAACAAAGATTTGAAAGCCCTTATTTACTTTTGTTTTTCCGCCCGCCCGCGAACGACAGAGATCATGACAGACAAGATTTCGAAGTTAATATATGAGACATAACTAAAGGGGGGGGGGAGAGGGGAAGGGTCTTGTCACCGATATTTACTTTTGTATTATCTCCCTTGGCTTTAAAACTAGGTCAAAACTCTAGCAGACGACCAAACATTCTAAATAGTGATTTATATAGATAAACTAAGATGCATTAATTTAATTACGGTACGTTCGATCGATCTGAAATTTTGATACGATGCATTGTTAGGTGACACGGGCCAGTGTGCCAAATTTCAGCACTAAAAGTGGGTCACTTTCGACTTTTCTTTTTCCGCAGGACGAGACGAACGAGCCCACTTCCCGTGATCCGATCAAGCTGAAATTTGGCACACGGACTTGTCTCACCTGACAATGCATCGTATCAAAATTTCAGATCGGGAACGTACCGTAATTAAATTAATGCATTTTTAGTTTATCCGTATATAACGTATGTAATTCAATACGTCTTTACTGGACTACTTGGATTTCACCGCAGCTAAGTGTTTTTTTCTATTATTTCGTTTTATTCGTTTCATTTGTGTACTATTTGTCCGTTGAAGAAGGCTCTTTGCCGAAACGTTCGCTGTTGTGTTACGTCCTGTCAGGCCTACTAATACCCTGTTTTTATTTTATGCATTTACCTTTTTAAAAGCCTGATTGCAGTCTCACCCCCATTACTGTAATTCAAACTCACTGTTTGTTATTGTTTTTTTTCCACGTGAAAGTTTGAGTTGACGCGTTGAGGCGACCCATCGAAGTACCGACGTGCTTTTGTTTACATTTTACGTGTCATGCTGAACTCGGTCTCCCCCCCCCCACCTAGGGTTATGAAGCAAAGTTGAGTTAAGACTGATTCAGTCTGTAAATGCTTGTAAATGCTTGTCGCATTTGAAAATAATCAATACTGTTAGTTATAACTCATATAAAAGGGATTTATAGTCAAAAATTTGGTTTTTACGGGTTTGTTTTTTAAATCCCTTATATTAACTTCACCGCCGTCTCCGTATCTCTGTCTTGGGCGGGCGAAAAAACAAAAGTAAAAAATGACCCACTTCCGTGAAGGCATCGAGCTGCAATTTGGCACACGGACCCATGTTACCTAAAAATGCATGTTATCAAAATTGCAGATCGATCAAACGCACCGTAATTAAGTTAATGCATTTTTAGTCTATCTATATAAAACTATATGTAGAAGTCGCTATTGTTTACATTTTACGGGTCACTTGACTTCACGCCAGCCATCGGTGAACACATCTCGTGTTTTAACCAGGTGTACAGGCGTGCTTTTGTTTACATTTTACGTGTTACGCTGAACTTGGTCCAGCGATCGGTGACCAGGCCTTTCCCCTCTCCCACCCGCCCCCCATGGGTTATAAAGCAAACGAAAGTTAAGACAGATTCAGTCTGTAAATGTTTGTCGGGTTTGAACATAATAAATACTTTTAGTTATGCCTCATATATAAGGGATTTATTGTCAAAAACTTTTTTACGGGTTTGTTTTATTAAATGCCTTATATTAACTTCACCGCAGTCTCTCTCTGTCTCTCTCTCTCTCTCTCTCTCTCTCTCTCTCTCTCTCTCTCTCTCTCTCTCTCTCTCTCTCTCTCTCTCTCTCTCTCTCTCTCTCTCTCTCTCTCTCTCTCTCTCTCTCTCTCTCTCTCTCTCTCTCTCTCTGTCGTTCGTCGTCGGGCGGAAAAACAATAGTAAAAGATGAACCACTTCCCGTAATAGCATCGAGCTGAAATTTGGCACATAGACTCGTGTCACCTAGCAATGCATCGTGTCAAAATTTCAGATCGATCGAACGTACCGTAAATAATTTAATGCTTTTATAGTTTATCTATATAAAACTATATGTAGCAGTCGCTATTGTTTACATTTTACGGGTCACTGACTTCACGCCAGCCATCGGTGACCACATCTCGTGTTTTAACCAGGTGGAATTCACTCAGTTTCAGGCTGTAAATATTTGTCGCGTTAGAACATAATCAATACTTTAAGTTCTGTCTCATATATAAGGGATTTAAGTCAAAAACTTTTTACGGGGTTGTTTATTTCTTTATTTCCTTGTCATATGGCACGTGTTCACTCTGTTGAATCGAACAGTCCCTGTTGCTCGGACATCAATGTCACGCAATTGCTTCATCAATGCGAATCCCATGAATAATTTGTCAAAAATAGATTTTGTGAGCACTTGGGGCCTCCAAAATTAAAATCAGTTTTGAGATAAAAGATGCCCCAAGTCTGCATCATCATCAGTGCCTGTACCTTTTCCTTCATATACCTGTATCTGGTAACAATAGCCTGTTTGAGAGCAGAAAACGCCCCGTTGTTAGAATCCTAACCTCAAAGGCTTGCCACGCATGAACTGCTTCAGATAATGGTGCCCGTAATATCTGACCATTCGTTCATCAATGCTCAAACTTTAGGAGAACACACCAAATTGTAGAAAGTTTTCGTTGAGTTTGTCGAGCAACGGGCAAATTTTGAAGAGCTTATCTCTTTCATTTGCTGGAATGGCTTTCAGGTCAGAATTGTCACTGAGATGGAGATAGCGTTTTATTTCCTGGTACCTGTTTCGACGCATACATTTTCTCACACATTGCACATCCATGTCTTCATCTTCACACCAGTATAATTTTTTCTTGAGGAAGAGCGTTGTACCCAGTGAAGAGATAAATGCCAATCAACTTTCTGACACAATTATATGAAATGAAAATATGGTGGACGTTTTTCTGTGTGACATACGTTTCAGTCTGCAGGACAATATGCGTCAAAATTGCCTCATCAAACAACTTCTCAAAACAGTTTTTTCCCCTGAGTAAGTCGATGAGATGATCCCTTCCTTATTGCACATTACAATTTGGGTAACTTTTGGACTAAAGCGGCTGTCTCTTCTTCCATTTTGGATTCACAAGTGTCACTCGTCTTTTCGCAGGTGGTGAGAGAATATTATTTATATTGGTACTTGTGGGTGGCAACCCGTTGTCCGTTATGACATTATCATCTTCATTTGCCGCACAATGAATTTCAACTGGGCCAGGAACATCTGCGGCTTCATCGTCATCAATAGTGTTGTCATCGATATATTCTTTATCTGACAGCTCGTCGACATGGTCTGTGGGAAGTTATCTTATCTGTTACAGACGCTCCTTACTACAGAAGATTATTGCGTCCTACGTTTATCTATGGTTTGTGTCTAGTCCAGCACAATATCTAAATGCCCATTGATGTCGATTTCTTCATCAGAACTTATAAGTCAATCGTCATTTAGAATATCATGAATTTCGTTCTTAGAGAGAGCCCTGTGTCTTGCCTTCTTCTGTAAAATGCAATATCAGTTATGAGCCCCAAATGGGGATTGAACTTTGTGGGTCCATTGCACCGATCAAAATAATAAAATGCATTAACCAAGTGTGATTATAAAGCAAAGCACTTACAAAAAACATCACAAAAAACACAAATGATGAAAAGGAACCACTTTTAAAAAACTTTTTTTTCGCCGTTCAAAACCGGCGTTCCGAGAGACGGAGTTTGCCAAATCTGATTTAAAGTTTAAAAAAATGATACATCACATTTAATGGCTACATATTTCTGTTATAGTACAATTTCATACATTTTCTATTGGCTATTTCACACAAATAAGCTTAACTGGACTCAGTAATTTATGCTTTTAAGAAGGTGTAAACCATTTTAATTCCTTTCATTTCCTTTTTCGTTGCTACTTTTTTCAGACACTCCGTGATTTTTTTGTCTGTGCTCTTGCTGTAGAAGCGTACGATCTGTTCGTTATAATTCGGTGGATTTAATATTCGACTGACCTGTTGACAAGTCAAATTAAATCATAAAAACAATTGTTTATAAGGTGTGTTCACCACATAAAATTTCTGCTGAAAAAAATCTTCCTAAAGTATTTACATGGTTTATAAAACCAGCGTCTCAAATGGAAAAAAAAGTTATTTGCTGATGATTGTATAGTGTATGCATCAATTAAATCAGAACAAGTTTCTTAAATGTTGCACAAATATTTATCTATATTAAAAAATTGGGAAAAAAATTGGGAAACTAATAAGAGTCATTAGAGTATGTCTTTTCAACCAGAAAAATGTAAACTCTAAGGATAAATGAAACTATTTTATCCATCAAAAACAAACCTTACAAACTAAGGATGAAAAAATAATTTGGAGTCAAAATAAATGAGAAATCATCATTGGAACTCATGTAAAGGAAGTAATTTTTAAAATCCAACAAAAACTTGGGCTTTATAAAGAGAAACGTTTACAAATGTCATAACACGCCCCGTTGGAGCCGAACCCTACGCAGACACGGAGACGATTAAGGTTGCGGAAGTGACTGCGACCTGAAACCAACAACCCATGCGAAATCGCCAAACGAAAAGCACTGGAACCCTTGTCACGGTCGGATGTTATGGTGTGATCACTGTCTTAAATGCGCACATAATAGTTAATGTAGTGTGCGCACCAATTATTGTGCGTCACACCAAGACGCACAATGAGTAAAAGGATATAAGGAGAGAGAGACTGTTAGGAGCCGGAATATTCAGCGCTTTATTTTGGCCAGAATTTCACTGAAGAGCTGGTCTGAGAGATTGGAGAGTGAACATGACATGGAGAGGACCGATGTAAAGAAGGTGTATCGTGTTTGTTAATTAAATAAACTGTTAGATTCTTTGCATTCGTTACTTTAAGTTATTGTTCAACAAGAGATATACCCGCACTGTTTGCAGCGTAAGTGTTCTGACTTTAACGTTAAATCACGCAGTGTGGTTTAATATCTGTGGCCAAGGGCGGACCTCTATCCCCCTAGACAACGAATCCGCCACAACCCTCGCAGACAACCGGAGGGCTGGGCTCGGCCTCACCGAGAGGCCTGGTCCTGGGTGTGTGTGATGAAATTTATGGTATCACAATTTGCTGTTACACCTAACCTCATAAAAACGACCCCAGAAGCAAAATAAACAAACAAGTGAAGTAACTCTACTGTCTTAGAATAACAACATGTGCGGATGGGGACTGATTAACTATAAAAAAAAACGGGGTTGCACAAGAAGTCCGCGATCCGTCACTTAAAGTAATTAAAATTCAATGAATGAACCAATCAGAAGCCAATAGAGACAGCGACACCCTAGGTGATATAAGGCTGAGCAGGCCCAGATTCTTCCTTTCTCTACCAAGTATTAGTGATGATAACGTCGAACGGTACCATTCTTACTCGGACAGGATAGTTACATCATTTGGTTCAGATTGAGCTGGCGTTTCCATTCCAGAACTAAGTAAGATTGAACATATTTTTACATTATGTAACTAACTGAAGTTCATTAGTTAATTCATTATTGATTATTGAATAGATTCCAATGTTTATAAAATTGTTAGAATATTTTATCCCACGGTCTGAGTTTGCCGTGCGGGGCAACGTAGGATATATTTAAATATGCCACGTCTGCTCATTAATTATGTGTGCTCTCAATCTGGTAGATAGTTAATGTAGAAATACGTGTTAGATCAATTATACTTAATACATTTGTCACGTGTGAATCACGAGTTGGATGACGGAGAGGTCACGTGAGTGAAAGCGCGGGAAGCAGAGTGTTGTGAGAATTCTGTGTGAAATGGCGACCGTGTGCTGAGGTCTCCACGTTGTATAACCTCAAATTATATATGTACTGTGCATAGTGTAGATATTAAAGTTGTTTTATTGAAACCAGTTCTTTGGAGGATTATTGTATGCAAGGTTATGTATTGAGAGAACGCCTACAAGATAAAGTAATAAGTAAAACATCACGAAGATGTTACAACATTGCATCGCGAATCCACGTATCAGGTGTCAGCCAGATAGGCCTGCGCCCGTGCTGTTAGGTCTTAAAAAATAATGTACATTGTATATTTATGTTAAACAATAGTTATATTTCATATTAATATTGTTATATCCCCTTTTGGCACCTTGATCTGAAATGGATCGGTCGTAGAAGGGAAGATAAAATGTACACTAAAACAATAGAAAACTCCCAGATCTTTGTATTTCTATTTTAAGTCTGGTTCCTAGTGCACACGCCAAGTTCACCGAGCTACTCCTGCCTACAACATGGTGTGTAGTCTCGAGACTCCAGCAAGCACCAGTGAAAATTGTCGACAATAGGATCACGACCCCGACTCGTCTATGTCAGTCCTGGTCAAGCGTCCGATAGCCTCCCTCATTCCTTTGGATATTATTGGACATGAGGGAGATGATCTTCTCCATATCGGTCTGGGAACCGATCAAGCATCCTATATTTAGCCAGTAAAACCACACCTAGTGTGTGAGCTGCATCCGTCTTGCCAAAGACGAGGCGCCCTGTCACTAGGCGCAATTCTCATATTCACTCGCTTAACTTCAAGCGAGCCACAGTTGTCTTACTACATGGTTAAGGTGACACCTTACAGCTATCAGGTCGGACTACACACAACTAGCTGTGTGAACCTCATAGATCAACGTGATCTGGATGAACTAGGTCACTGCGTCAAAAATACTAGGTTACCCCACCCGCTCCAGTACACATACAGACTAGTGGAGTAAAGGACTTTGCAGCATTTTTCAGTACACCCCCCAAATCCAGCAGACGGAGGGAATTGACTTACAGTAGGACACGGCACCACCAGTGAACTGTGATCTTATATCCTCTTTAATTATTCCACCATATAAACATTAAGTTAATCAGGCAAGCCTTAGTGATGATAGTGCAGGCCAAAAGGTACTATTAATATGGGCTACTTTAACTTGAATTAAATAATAAGATTTCCAGTTCTTGTATAAAGTAAACATTAAAGTTAATTCATTTAATTTACATCATCATTCATCTGTCATTTATCATTTGTGTTGAGATCACTAAAGTATGTCCTTGTGTGTGTGAAGATAATTGTTAATATAAAACCCATAGACACGAAGTCATACGAATCACATCTTTATCATCACAGTGAGGAGCAGGCTCACACCCAACAGTGCCCAGCTAGGAACGCCGAAGACCGAAAGACCCTTTGGACAAAGGATGGGGCGCACACATACAATACTCAATGGGTTGAAGATTTCTGCATACTTTCTTGAGTTTATAGCTCATTAATATCGAAATAACGGGTGACATGGAGTCATTCTAAACCCAAATCAGTCAGATGGGGGTATGCCGGGCGGTTTCACTATTGCCCCTCCTGTTTGCAAGGTGACGAACGACAGGCCGTAGTCAACCGGTGACTGGCCGTGTATGTTCAGGCGCGAAGGGCAGCCTAGTAAACACCCTGGTTAGGATCCAAATAAATATCTGTGGCTTAAGGCAAATTGCGCACGAGGTAACCAAGCTACTCCACGAATGGAATATGGACGTAGCCCTATTTTAGGAAACGCTTCTCATGGGGAAGCCGTTTCACATAACTGGTTACTCACTATACCGTTTCACGTGTGACCGGCGATGTCTAGGTATTGCCACAGCGATCCGAAACGAGTTGACTGTTGAACGTCTTGAAACTAAGTGTTATAACAACACAGATACTCGCAACCGTTAGAGTATTCAAAAGTGACGTTCGATTTAAAATCACTAATGACTATAAATAGCAGTGGAACCCGAACACACTTCCAATCGGGAACGAGGTCACTTTTGGTAGGACGATCATAGTAGGAGACGTTAATGCACAGTCTTCTGAATGGGGCTACACAGAGCGGAACGCTCCAAGACGTTACACCGAGGACGTTTGCGTCGACATGAATCTCATCAGGCTATAAAACGCAGATAGTGAGCCGACACTGCTGCATAAGGGACACAGCCCCGACCTAACGCTAATCTCAGCGGATCTAGAGTCCAGGCATAGGCTGGAAGTATTGAAAGAAGTAGGGAGTGGCCATATCCCAATCCTGATTGAATTTGTGCTAGGTGCGGGCAAATCTCGATTTGAAAGAAGGCACTGGTAGTTTCGTAAGGCTGATTGGCGTAGGTAAGAGACCGAGAGCGAGACCGAGGTCACTCTACTGTACGTTGCAGGAAACAACAAGGATGCCACTTACGGGAGGCTTATCGACACAATCCTTGGGGTTGCAAGGCGAACAATCTCGAGGACACACGGAAAACAAAAATTTGACCTTACTGGAATAAGAGTCTGAACGAATTGGTGAAACAACGAGCAAAACCTCGGGAAAAAAGCCGCCAAATTGAAGACACCCGAAGCTCAAAGGGCGTACAAAAATTGACGGCGGAGGTCCTGGCCTCAGTCGAGAAAGCGAAGAAGGCAGAATAGGTTAATACGTGTGAAAACCTCAGCCTCACAGACGGTATGAAGGTTTTGCGGCTCATAGACGCACTATCAGTCGCAGGCAAAGAGACATCAAATGGTCAGAGGGCAAGTGAAGTAAAACTCCCACGGGCGTTGAGCAAACATTTCGCCAAGGTAAACAAGAAAGGTGCCAGATCTGAATTCAGTCGAGCCATCGACCAACTGTGGAGCGAGTAATCAAAGGGATAATGCATGGGCCCTCGCCTAGAGGTTTTCTCGGCGCCTTTCACATTGACAGAGTTGCACACAGCTCTAAATAAGTGGAAGATAAGGAATGCACCAGGGCCACACAAAGTTCACAATGAGATGCTCAAACATCTGTGCAAGACAGGTCAAATAATACTTCTGAGTTATATTAATAGAACTTGGACAACAGGCACATTGCCAAAACTGCTGAAGAAAGCCACACTAATCCCGATTTCCAAAGAAGGTAAACCAGGCGAACACCCGTCCAGCTACCGGTCCACTTCTCTCACGTCGTGTGTAAGAAATATGGCTGAGTAGTTAGTGAACGCATGACTCTACTGATTTCTCGAGAAGACCAAAAACATTTGTTACGTCCTGTCAGGCTCACTCATATCCTGTTTACATGTTATCCAGCAAGGCACGCCTAAAGGACGGACTCCTGCAGGGTGTCTGCCCTTAGCTTTATGTTCTTCATAGCCCACGTCCACGACCTACAAGGCATCATTGAGACGTAGAATGCCATGTTTGCCGACGATCTGGTTATATGGAGTTCAAGGAAAAAACGTTGCTGCATTGCAGAACCAGCTGCAGAACGATTTGACTCTCATAGAAGAATACGCCAACCGATGGCACCTTGTGGTCAACACGAAGAAAACGGTCCATTCCATTTTTACTAATAGACGGAATGCCCCGAAGCCCGAGGTTGTTCTTCAGATATGCTGGGAAAGGTTGAATTGGGATAAGACTCCAACGTACTTGGAAGTTAAGTTGGACCAGAAATTATGTCAAAAGTAGAAACCCTTGCGATAAGGCGAGAAAAAGCAATTATGACCACGGTAGGGCGATTCCGTAGGTTGAAGCATAGTAACGTCTAGCTTAACAAATGGGTTCCCTACCGTCGTAGTCTTCACCGACTCACGATTTTCGCTCGATGCGTCTAGGTGGGTCAATCCACTCTGAAGGTAAAGACTGTCAGTGTCATTTTTTATACAGTAGGTGACATCTTACCACGTGGCGACAAAGTAGTTCTGCAATATATCACTTGGCACTGCAGTGTGCCGCATTTTTGACAGGGTTGGTAAGTTGGCCTGTGACATTCTCATTGGAGGGCTGAGTCACTTAGACTCTTATAGTCCGGCCTACAATACCAACGGTGAGCCTCAACATAAGGGCATCGCCATGGAGATATTCCTCCACAGTGCGTGGGCTGTCTGATCCGTCCGCATCCCCAATCGTCGCAGAGCCTTCAATCAGCAGATGTGCCGCTGTCTCCTCGGCCATACCCCATAAACGGCAGTCGGTTCCCTGTTTTTGTCTAACCTGTGCAGGTAGCTGTTTGTTGGACAGTGTCCAGTCTGCATTTGCGTATTGAGGGACTGGCAGCTACGAGGCAGCTCCCACCAGGGATCTCGCTTGCGTGGTCGCGGCATTTTGTTTTAAACCACCATTCCCGTGTTACCAATTTCCATGCCCGCAAGCCACCTTTCCATAAAGCAGGCTTTTAGCCACAGTTTGACTCCCAATTGAGTCATTGAGTGACCGATTTGGGGCTGTGCAGCGCCCTGTTGCGCCAGCAGGTTTGCCCTTTCCTGCTATGGTACTTTTGCGTGCCCTGTAATGTATTGTAGGACGACCATGCGCCGCGAGATTTAATGTTTTCGTCTCCAATGAGCTCCGACCCAGAGATTCCAGAGAGGATCTTGAGTCGGTGAAGACTACGAATGTTGGAAAACTCTTTCTTCTACATAGGGGTAGGCGCACTTCTTTCCCACCCCTGTGAATTGCTTCTCGCTCGGCATCCCCACTCGAGGTTAATTTTCCA
Source organism: Ampullaceana balthica (assembly GCA_944989445.1). Taxonomy (NCBI): domain Eukaryota; kingdom Metazoa; phylum Mollusca; class Gastropoda; family Lymnaeidae; genus Ampullaceana; species Ampullaceana balthica. The sequence continues at coordinate 9,881 of CALYLW010001707.1, read as the reverse complement.
CATGGTCCACACAGCTCAGCTGCTGCTGGTCCCCCCACGGGGTATTCAATCATTGTGCCGTACCCACTTCGTCCATCTGTGAAGCATGAGCCGTCTGCGTAAACTCTCACTACCCCGGTTCCATAGGCATTGATAGTTCTCAGCGTTTCTTCGTGATAAAGCTCTACTGGACTATTTTTCCTCACCGCCGCATTTACCAGTGTCAAACGTAGATCGGGTGGAGAGAAGCATTCGTCAGGTTCCCTCGCCGGGACCATGGAAGTTTTCCCCTGTTTTTGGGTAAATTGACTGAAACCTCAAGCTCGTTGACCACATCCATGAAGGAGGGTCGTTTCAGTCTTGCGTCTGAAAACAGGGTTCGTTGCGGTCCATTCTATCTTTCCACCGTAGGTAGTATTGTCTTCTCTCGCCGTACTTTGAGCGGTTCTACGTTTGCCAAGATTTCTACAGCGGCGTTGGGTGTGGTACGTATCACCCCTCAAACAATTCTTAGAGCTTGGTTTTGGACTCTGTCCAGGTCTTCGAGCGCTGGTCTGCTCGCAAAAGCCTGGATGGGGACTGTAGTCAATGGCGCTTCTCACTTTGCTGAGGTAAAGAGCTCTCAACGTTCTTGCGTTAGCACCCCAATTAGTACTTGACAGTTTTTTCACCAAGGACAATTGAGCAGTGGTTTTCGCTCGCATTTCACGTATATGATTGTGCATCTGGAGTTTTTGTTCCAGCCGCACGCCCAAATACGTTGGCTCGTTGTCCCATTTCAGCCTTTTACCGCAGATGTTAAGCAAAACATCGTGTTTAAGTGCATTCCTTCCATTTGTGAAAATGGAATGGAGTGTTTTTTCTGTGTTCACTATAAGTTTCCACTTTTTGGAATATGCTTCGATCTTATCGAGGTCGCGCTGAAGTCTGTACTGCAAATTCGCTATGTCTTTACCGGACGTCAAGACAACCAAGTAGTCTGCGAACATCGCGCTCTGACACTTGATAGACGTTTGAATGTCGCTAACGTATGCTAGGAACACAGCGTACAGCTCAAGGCAGACCCCTGCGGGAGTCCGTCTTCAAACCGAGCTTCCCTGGATATAGATTCCCCCATGCGGGTTCTAATCATTCTATTCTCCAAGAAGGATTTTATCCAGGCTTGCATTTTCGCTGTTATTCCCAATTGCTAGAGCTTATAAATAAGTTCAGTACGCCAGACCTTGTCATAGGCCTGTCTTAGATCGAAAAACACAGCCAATGTGTGGTTTCGCAGCTGTAGCTCATTCGTGATAGTTTGCACAATTTGTACTACCTGGTCCATCAGCTGGCGTCCCTTACGGAAGCCGCCCCGAGTCACAGGAATGCACTTGTCCTTTTCTAGAAACCAATAGAGTCAGGCGTTAACCACCCTTTCAGCTATTTTCCCCAGACACGATTTCAGGGATATCGGACGATAGCTGTCAGGACGTTCGCCTGGTTTCCCTTCCTTCTGAATTGGCATAATTGTGGCTTTCTTCCACTGCTTCGGCAAAATGCTCTTAGCAGCTATGCATGCACGGTCAGTGTGCGTTACAACTCGTGCCGGCCTGTCGTTCGTCACCGGCACAAGAGAAGGAGCAGTGGCCGACCCTCGAGACGCCCCACTCCGAAGTGTCTTTTGGGGGAGGTTTAGAAGGACAGCGCCACGTCCTGCGGATGAATTTCTATTGTAAACCATATGAGAGGAGGTTGAACAGATGTCTACATTCCATTGAGGGTGTAACGTTGGCGCTACACCCCTTGTCCGGAGAAACTTTCGGACTTTGGCTTGCTGAGCCGGGCTTTGTTAGGTTCTGGGAGGCTGCTCTCCCGTCGACCTTACACCAGACCTCTCGCTGAGGTCTAGCCCTCCCCCTGGATTCCTCAGGGGTTCTGGTGATTATTTCGACATTGCCAGTTGTCAGGTTTGTTAGTTTCAGGTGTCGTCTGCTCTACACCTTACTCGTCTCCCCCGGGCGAGTAGAGGCCAAACCTTCCCGGCGGACCATCCATGGGTCCGGCTCCATTGGAGCGAGGTAAGTTGGCATGAGATGGGTCAGCCCAGCCCCAACCAGATCACCCGATGACCCAGTTAAGGTCAGATAGTGGCTAAAAGATCACTTGCAAGGTCTGGGCCTCTGGGGACACGGCAAGAAAAGTCTATCGGAACTTGTCGCGATCGAGCAAGAGCTTTCCCTGGTGGAAACTTGAGTTGAGCAATCAGACACTCATCACTCGAATGAGGACTGAACACTGTCCCACACGGAGCTACATTCACAGGTTCGACACGAGAAGGGAAAACGGCTGTCGTTTGTGTGACAACTCTGAGGAGACGTTTGAACACCTACTGTTTGAGTGCCCCGGGATGGCAAGGGCTTTAGAGCAGTGATCCTCAACCTGTGGTCCGCGGAGATGCGCCTGGTGGTCCGCGAGCAAAGGAACATTAAATTATTTACATTTTTTTACTCTGGTGTATTTCTCAAAAGATTGTGCGTCTTTCCATACACACGATGGAAAAGCTTTTAACCCGCTTTATAGGCACCACCTCCAAAGAACATCAATGACACATTAGCGCCGATCAGACAACCGCCTACAATCAATCTTTGCGCTCTGTGTCGGCGCTCTTATCACGTATCTTTTATGTCGGTGCTCTTTTGTCGTGCGTGATTTTGACGGGTCGCCCATGTTGGCAAGCTGATCTACTTCTATTTCCATTATCTTCGTAATTCATTTTTGTGTTCCTAAATTTTATTGATATCTCATCAACGACGAGATTCGAAAGGATTAAGGAGGTTGCACTTGAGAGTGAATCGACGCATTGTATCATTCAGAGAGACATGTTGGCAAGCCGAAAAATGTCAACGGAATTTAACAGTGTATTGATTTATGTCTTTAAAGTTATTAAACACATCAAGGAACACGCCCTTAACTTTCGCCTGTTTGAGCACGTTTGGGAGGAGATTGACGCAGAGCCTCCTTTCCTACACAGAAATAAGATGATTGTCCAGAGGAAAATCGCTAGACAGAGTATTTGAATTACGAGAGTCATTGCAAAGATTTATAAGAAAAGAATTCAACGCTAGCAGCACATTTCAGTGACAAGATATTGGTCGCAAAACTTGCTTACCTGTGTGACATATTCAGCCAGCTCAATGAACTCAATCTGTCACTTCAGGTGAAAATTAAAACTGTTTTCAAGTTGGCTTACAAAGTAGGTGCATTTAAATCCAAACCGGAGTTGTGGGAACTGCGCGTGAACAAAGGCATTTTGGATATGCTTCAAACATTAGCGGGGATTCTAGGCGAGACTGAGCCTGAACACTCTTTGTCACAGTTGGTGCACAATCACCCGTCTTCGCTTTTAAAAGAGTTTGAGCGCTACTCCCAACCACAAAATACCCAATAACTGGTAGGGAATGGATCAATGGCACATTTGTTAACAAACCAGGCGAATCTAGCATGACTGAAAGAAGAAGTTCAACTGCTTGAGATTGCAAATGACGGTGGCCTTAAAACTACTTTCGAGAAAACAACTCTTCCAGTCTTCTGGATTAAAGTCATGGCGGAATATCCTGACATGGCCACCAAAACAATTAAATCTCTATTGCCATTTCCGACATCCTATCTGTGTAAAGTGGTGTTTTTGCAGTGACAGCAAAGAAGACAAAACAACGTAATAAAATGGACATAAGCGGCACACTTCGGGTTTCATTGTCTCCCATTACCCCCAGATGGAACCGTCTCATTGCAGATAAACAAGCTCAGGGTTCTCATTGATTTCACATAGTAGTAAATTAAAAGTCGAGACTTGTCGTCAATAAGCAAATTTATTCTGCTGCCAAGCGATGTGTTACTAATATTGTACATCAAGCAAAAACATTATATTTTAATAATAAAATAACCACAAGTAGTACTAGTAGGCAGGTATTTAACGTATGCAATAACCTCAGAGGGAGTAGTAAAGCTATGGTCCTTCCCTCTGTGTATCCCCTGCATCAACAACCAGATATATTTTGTAACTTTTTTATCAACAAAATTGCTAAAATTCGTGATGAACTTGACAGAACGTTGTTGCCACCACATGATTTATCTCCTTCTTTTGCTGTGAGGTCAAGCTTTGACATGTTCCAGCCTGTTACGGAAAATGAGGTCAAAAGTATTATTCTAAAATCTAAGCCAACGTCCAGTCCTGTCCTCTCCTCTTGATCCCATCCCCACTCCACTATTGGTTGAGTCATTAAATCTCTTACTCCCAACAGTAACTAATATAGTTAATGAAAGTCTAAAATCTGGCACCTTTCCTTCATTATGTAAATCTGCTATTATAAAACCCTTGCTGAAAAAACAAAGGTTAGACCAAAACAATTTAAACAACTATCGACCTGTGTCTAATATTTCATTTTTGTCGAAAGTCATTGAAAAACTAGTCTTAAAACAACTTTTTTCTTATCTAAATGACCACACTCTTCTAAGTCCTAATCAGTCGGCCTACAGACCTTCTCACAGCACAGAGACCACCCTGTTGAAGGTAACACATGACCTCTTACTCGCACTGGACAGTGGGAAAATTTCTATATTGGTCCTCTTAGATCTCAGTGCAGCCTTTGACACTGTTGACCATCAAACACTGCTGAAAACCCTGCAAAATTATTTTGGAATTTCTGGCTCAGTTCTGGCTTGGTTTCAATCATAATTATCTAACAGATCACAGGTAGTATCGGTAGATGGCTGTATTTTTCACAAAGCTGACTTGCTTTATGGTGTGCCTCAGGGCTCTGTTTTGGGTCCGGTACTTTTTGTACTGTATAGAAGGGCAATACTTCTACTGCTCGAAAAGCATTCAGTTAAAAGCCAATCATTTGCAGATGATACTCAGCTATATACTCACACTGATCCCTCTAATATGGACTCCGCCGTCCAATTGATGCAAGAGTGCATTGGTGAGGTAAAGTCTTGTGGATGACGTTCAGCAAACTCAAGCTGAATGATGACACGACTGAAGCACTTCTATTTTGCAACAATAAATCACGCAGTACTTTGTCTCTTCCGAAGTCAATTCACGTAGCCAGTTCGGATATTCTGTTCACAACATCGGCTAGGAATCTTGGCTACATTATTTCTGACAACATGTCTATTAACAACTTCATCAATCACATATGTCGCTCTGCCTACACTGCCATTCGTCAGATCAGCTCAATCCGTCATTACTTAACAATTAGTGCAACAAAAACTCTAGTCTGTGCTCTTGTACTAGCTCGTATGGATTACTGCAATTCTCTTCTGTCAGGTGCGCCAAAACAATGCATTGAAAAACTACAGAAAGTTCAAAATTCAGCTGCCAGACTGGTGCTCAAGGCAAAAAAACATGACCATGTTACTCCACTTCTTCGCTCACTTCATTGGCTGCCTATATAAGCCCGTATTGATTACAAACTGGCCGTTCTCTGTCACAACTTCTTTTCGGACTCATGCCCATCGTATCTTACTGAACTTTTGTCGGTCTACTCACCCACTCGCCAGCTACGATCTTCTGCAGACACACGCGTTCTCTCTGTTCCTACGACACGCACCAAAACATTTGGTGAAAGGTCGTTCTCTTTTTGTGCAGCCAAACAATGGAATTCTCTACCATTACACATACGTAGTATTCAAACAACCAAGTCCTTCAAGACTGCACTTAAGACACATCTTTTCAAAATTTATTTTCAAAATTAATGAAATAACATTTCTTGTAAATGATTAACGTAGCTTATGTATAATGTACTGTAATTTTTGTGTTTGTTATGATATGAAAGTTAATTTAATACTTATAGGTATGTTATTTCTTTCATGTAAAGCGCTGTCAGCCCAGTTCCTTACTGGGATACAGCGCTATATAAATAATCAATTTATTATTACTATTATTAAATATTAAATAATGTTTAATTCATATTTTGTGCATGTGTATTTTATTTTGAAGGCATGTTTAAGTACAATTAAATTAAAACTATAAAATCAAAACAATCTAAAATACATGTATAAACAATCAATGCAGCCGCACCCCCCAACAACGCCCATACACCCTCCAGGTTAGTGGTCCGCGGTAAAATTATCAAACTTTTACCGGTCCGCAGCGTTAAAAAGGTTGGAGACCACTGGTTTAGAGGAAGAAAACCCAATACCTGCTGAAAGGTATCTTTACTGCGATGCCCACTTGATGAGGCTCGTATGGCATAAAATGAGCCGGGACCTAAGAGTTTAACTCGACCCAATAGGGAATGAGATAGAGAATGACATGTAATTAATGTCATAATAACATTTAAAAAAAACTGAAACGCTACCTTATTTTGGTGATACCACTAATAGTTTATTTCTTTTCTCTATGAGACCCACCCACAAAAGAAAACTGTGATAATAGGTAGACAAGAAAGAATTTTATAAAAGAGCTGACAGATTTAATTCTGGAGGATATTCAAAATTGAAAACATTAAACTTACAAAAAACTAGAGGCTAGAAGGACAAAGAGCAAAGTAGTAAGGATACTCCGTGAAGGGATAGTTCCTTACGAAGAAATGGTGGCCTTTACGTGGCTCGGACCACGAGTAGGGTAGCGGAAATGACCGTAGCCCGAAACCAACAACCCCTGGCAGGCAATGCCGAAGCCCGCTTAGGTGCTAGGTGCTAGTCATAGATGATTACAGTCGCTGTACCGATCTGAGGCAAAGAATCAGATGCAATGCTGACGGTGAAAACCACAGAACTCGTTTAGGGTAGGGTAAATCCGAAGCGACCGTTTCGTCCCCTTCACTAGCAAATGTCAGTGAGCGGTACCGGTTTAGGGCCAGGAGCGCCAGTTCGGATTAGCAAAAGGTGCCGTGAAGAACGTAACGGACGCCAGCTCTGAGGAATCCTTCCGGTATGGGTACAAACCTAGATAGGTCATTGATGATCCCCCGACTTGCGTCAGACTTTAAAGATAGAGACTTGTATGCTTTTCCAGGGTGGCGCCGAAGTTGTAGCGAGTGGGAGTTGGTAAGTAAGGAAATGCCACCTCTCATAATGAAGTCACTTTTAGTGGGAGGCATTTTCGGCCATGTCCTTGATGCTCAGGCGGGTGTTTCAGAAGCGACCGTTCTGGGGAGGGATGGTTCCTCAGCCTTGGCAGGTGGGACATAGATGCTCGGAGAGTTTCCCGGGGAGACTCATGAAGAGCGGTAGGCTCGGGGCTGCTGATTTTCTTCCACATGTAGGTTAATTATCAATTTATATAATTTGCAATGTATGTCACGTCCCGTCTGTCCTGTACGTGACGCTAATAATTTTAGAAAACAGCGCACCAAATTACTGCACCAAAAATTACTCTTTTCGAACGTCTGCATAAATTTTTCAATAGGGAAATAAATGAATAAAATAAAAATAAATAAAATAAATGAAAGTTCTGTATTACGTTATTTTTTAATCTGATGTGTATTTATTTTGAAAACTTCCGTCATTTTTGACGGGTGATATACTAGTCAATAATATCGAAGGCAATTAATTCTACAATGGAAACAAAACACGGCTATAATTTAATCTGACCCTCCTATAGATAAAAACACTCTTCTTATTATGTATGCAAGAACAAACACACTCAAATTCTCGATCTTTTTGTCTGGGAATCGGTTGCGAAATGGATTGCCTGATCAAGCCCGGAAAACTAACGCACTATCAAACAATTAAAACTCTAATAAAATTACAAAACAAGAATAAAACATGGATAAACGTAGGACGCGATAATCTGCTGTATAGAACAGATAAGTAAATATGATATAGCATGTTTTGTTTCACAGCAATTTATTGTGCTAAAAAATTGTTGACTTAGTCTTTCTAGTTTTAAAATATTTGACTTTTTCTATGTTGTTTTTGCAAACTGTAAGGATCTTAGAAAGTGTAATTTGATGATTACCTCCTCTTGTGGTAGATGATGACCTTCATACAGATTATCCTTTCTGTAAACCCTCAGCCTTCCCACTGGGTTCTCCTCCTTCATTCCAAAGTCTAAATGCACGATCTTATATACAAAATAGTGGACAATTATTAATTGTTATAAATGGATAATATTAAAAGGAATAAAAGGAATATATCAAATATAACAAAGTGACTGATTATAACTATTAACAGTGATCTATTAAGAACAAAACAAACCTTTTGTGTCCGCTGGTAGGCATTAGAGGAAAGTATAGTCATTGTAATTATAATTTTAGTTCAATGGTAATCATTATCTACGCTTATCTGTAAATATATTTTGTTGGAGTGATTGCAGATATTTTATACGATAAAAGAAGAGGTTCAATCTGGTAAAGTGTGAAAATAAGGGCGTGGTGGGTGATGAATCTGTTAGTGAATTAATTTTCAATTGTGACTGTGTCCACCGTTAAACTGAATTGTCATGGTGAAATGGGCCGAGAAAGAATTTGTGTGGATTGAACTGTGAAATCTGACATTGTCAGTAATTAAATTAACAGGGATATAGAAAGTTAATACACCCACAGACGTGTATAAATGTTGCCCAAATACATACGTAAAGGGGAAATTAAGAATCGATATCATTACTTTACCTGTACAAAGATTATTTTTTTTAAGTTCTGATGCGGCTCTTCTTTCGTTCCCAACTTTATGATTTTTTTTCTAATTGTTGCGACTGTATTTCCATCCTTTAATTTTTAGGGGGAAAAAAAAAGAATTATGATAAGCAATTTTCATCTTTTGTATTTGTTTTTGCGTCTCAATTAAGTTTTCTAAAGTCTAAATCACGTCACACAAAGAGCTTATGTTACGGCAATACTACAATTACCGTAACGCAGTTTTTATATTAGGATTTGACAGTCCTTATCCATCAAATTCCTTCCCACTATTCCTCTTAAAACTTATCTTAACTCACTTACTCTAAAATATGAAGCTGACTATTTGATCACAATCACACTATTTTACAAAGCTGGCTATTTGATCACAATCACTCTATTTTACAAAGCTGGCTATTTGATCACAGTCACTTAAAATACGAACTGGCTATTTGAATAACAGTAACTGTAAATTATGAAGCTGGCTATTTGATCACAGCCACTCTAAAAACAACGGTGGCCAAATGGCAGCTCGTGAGCCGCATGCGGCTCTTCTGTGTTCCCATTGCGGCTCGCGAACAATTTATAAATTTCATTTGAAAAGTAGAATATAAAAATACATGAATTTTTTATTTTTTTTATTTAAAAGGTATTTTTAAATATAAATCTTTACCAAAAACAAAGGTTTGAAAATAATTTGGGCTTGATCTAAAGAAAAAAACAGCAAGCTTACAGAGTTGAGGTCTGAAATTTGTCAGCAGAAGACACTACTTACTGTTTCAGCAAAGAAATTGTCACTTCAACGATTAAAGTTATGCATTCGCTTGGAATATTTCTCGTGCTAAAAAAACCTTATTCTGATGGGGACTTCATAAAGAAGAATATCGAGAATTGAATTTTAATTGTAGATTCAAAATAGTTCCAGTCTTCGGATACTGGTAACACGAATTCCAATGTCAAGCCACAAAACTGAGTGACGTATAGCAGACATTAACGCTGATATTGAAAGAAAAATGAGTCAAGATTTAAATAACAGTGTAGCATTCAGTTTGGCTCTTGATGAATCAACAGATATTCAATATTCGTCACAATAGGCGGTGTTCCTTTGTACTGTTTCATTAGACGTGGCTATGAGAGAGGAGCTACCACTCTCACATGCCAGAAGTGAAATATCCATAATTTAAAAAGCTAGTTTCAGACTCATTTCCGTTTTCTGTATAACCAACTGATGTATTCCACAAATCAAATCAAAGCACCGTGCAGTAAATAGCAACCAGCCTCCACTACTACTAGCTACCATAG